>RXON01002363.1:0-93509 GCA_009667805.1 Leptobrachium leishanense
GCCATGTCTGTATCTACTGGCATGAAGCCAGCCATGTCTGTATCTACTGGCATGAACCCAGCCATGTCTGTATCCACTGGCACGAAGCCAGCCATGTCTGTATCCACTGGCACGAAGCCAGCCATGTCTGTTCCCCTGGCACGAAGCCAGCCACGTCTGCTTCCCCTGACACAAAGCCAGCCATGTCGGGTACTGGTAATGAGAAGACAGCCATGTCGGGTACTGGTAATGAGAAGCCAGCCATGTCGGGTACTGACAATATGTCATTTGTGATGCCTGAGGCTGGTACCTTGCCAGTGGTGTCCGGGACTAGCTGTACGTCAGCAATGACAGCTGTACCCAGGTTAGACGAGACAGCTGTGACCACGTTTTGTTATGAGGCCGACGTGCCTGGATTGGCACATGAGACCACTGTGCCCTTGCCCCACAGTGAGTCCAGTATTGTCCCCACCATTGTCAAGCCTTGTGAGGTGGTCACAAAGTCTATGTCTTGCTCTAAGAGAAGACAGGAAAAGGTGATCAACCCTAGCCAATCTGGTTCTGAAACTTCCACACTTTGTTCTGGTTCCAATGATACTACACCCTCTAAGTCCGAGGTTGCCTTACTCTGCACAGTAATCAGGGAATTCCGGAAAGCTGGTGGTTTGAAGGGTATTGTGATCCCCAAATCACATTGTGTTCCCAAGGAATATATACGGACGCCCTCTGGCTTTTGGATGCTTGAGAGGCACTGGGTAGTGCTCCAGAGACACCCTGACATTCTGCAAGGGCTGTTGGAGGAGTCTGATTCAGATGATCCACAAAATACTCCTCCTGGGGAGAGGTGTAAGACTGTTGTGGCGCCAACTGTACCATGTCCTGGTGATGTCCCATATCCCGAGAGTTTACCAGTCATGCACACACCCTGTACTGTATTGGTCGGGGCCACGTTTAATGGCAAGGTCATTGTCTCTGGGGTAGACAGTAAGTCCACTGTGTCTTGTGGTTCCACTGTGAGTTGTAATATACAATCTCAGGGCAAGACTACTGTCACTGGATCTGGCAGTACCTCTATTGCCTCTATGTGCCATGGTGTGGACGGAACTCCTAGATCACGGTCCAGGAGACGCAAGAGGACTAACCATAAACAACCTGGGACTGATGATTCACTCCGTTCAAGGTCCAAGGTACTCATGCCGTCGGACCCTCAGGTACGAGACCCTAGCCCGGTTGCCGAGGGTTGTGTACGGGCCTCTAATGGTGCAGTGATCTGCAGAGAGGACCTGGAGGTTTATGAAAGAGCTTTGCTTGCTCAGGCACAAACTGACTACTCTGAGTCTGAGCGGGATTCCAATGGGTACTGGTGACTGGTCTTATCCGTTTTCATGCCATCCATGTTTTCTTTCTTGGGTGCCCAGGAGGTCACCCGTAAGGGAGGGGGTTATGTCACGTCTCGGCCTTGCCCCCTGCTGGTGGTAGCAGGGATTCCTGTTGTTTTGTTTTCAGCCTGCAGGCCATCTGTTGGGCTAATTGGTCTGCGGTCACATGACCTGTTCTGCCCTATAAGTACGACCAGGATTCCCCTTGATCCTTGGACCAGGATAGTCTTTCTTGCCTAGTCCCTGTATGCTGGTTTACTTTGATTTTCTGTGTATGACCTCTGGCTCATGTATTTAGGATCCCTCTCTTGTCTGACCCCTCTAGTATGATATTCCGTGTATGACCTTTGGCTCTTGTATTTGGATCTCTCTTCTGTCTGTCCCCTGTACTGTACCGTGCTTAGGAATCTGTATGCCTGCATTCATCGTATGTCTGGTTTATGTTTTGTTTGTCTTGCAGGCCTAGCCTAGTTAGTATTTCGAGACCACCTTTCAAGGATCTCAGTCAGGGCTTAGGGATCTTTCTAGTTTCTGTTAATATCTTGGTTTGTTCCCTGGAATCTGTATGCCTGCATTCATCGTATGTCTGGTTTATGTTTTCTTCGTCTTGCAGGCCTAGCCTAGTTAGTATCTCGAGACCACCTTTCAAGGATCTCAGTCAGGGCTTAGGGATCTTTCTAGTTTCTGTTAATATCTTGGTTTGTTCCCTGGAATTATACCTGCATTATTGTCTGTCTGGTTTATGTTTTATTCATCTTGCAAACCTAGCCTAGTTATATTTCGAGACCATCTTTCAAGGATCTCAGTCAGGGCTTAGGGATCTTTCTAGTTTCTGTTAATATCTTGGTTTGTTCCCTGGAAGCTGTATACCTGTCCTTAAGGCTTCATCTCTGCAAGATTGGGGGTTCCCCCTCACCCTAGAGGGGCTCCCCGTTACACTCCTGTATTAATGAATGTCCCTCTCTGTATAGAACATCCTCCTCAATTTATACTTTCTCTGTATATTGTATAAAACATCCTCCTGCATTAATACCCCTCTCTGTATAATGTATAGAACATCCTCCTGCATTAATTAATGCCCCTCTCTGTATAGAACATCCTACTGCATTTGCATGTGGAGGGTGCAGAACTTCGGATGTTGCGCTCTTCATTGCTGGTCTCCTTCACTCAGCAATGTAATATCACAAAAGGACTGCTGAAATTAACTAAAATGTATTATTTTATTTTTTTCTTGTTTTTTGCACTGAGCAGTTTCGTTTCTCTTGAGTCATCCGAAAACTAAATTATCCCCAATAACGGACTAAATCGTTTTAGTACTAAACGACGAATGCACATGTCTAATTACAGGTCACCTTATATTTAATAATTTGCTATGGAATTGTGCGTTCACCTCCCTATATATAATGTGTGTATTATGAGGTCACTGTTTTAATATAATGCAGATGCCTCTGTGCCCCTATATAATATTACAGGTCACTTTATAATAATGCAGATGCTGTGCACGTGATATAATGTGTATTACAGGTCACTTTATAATTAATGCGAGGTCCCCCATATATGTATTATAGGTCACTTTAATTAATGCAGATGCTGTGCCCCTATATAATGTGTATTATAGGTCACTTTATAATTAATGCAGATGATGTGCCCTATTAATGTATATTATAGTCAATTAATATTAAGGTCACTGTACCTACTTAATTTATAATAATGTCAGTATTATCCCTACACACGGTATGTATATCAACAATATTAATGCATCTGCTTGCCCCTATATAATGTGTATTACAGGGCACTTTATAATTAATGCAGATGCTGTGCCCCTATATAATATGTATTACAGGTCACTTTATAATTAATGCAGATGCTGTGCCCCCTATATAATGTGTATTACAGGTCACTTTATAATTAAAGCAGATGCTGTGCCTCTATATATAATGTGTATTACAGGTCACTGTAATAATTAATGCAGATGCTGTGCCCCTATATAATGTGTATTACAGGTCACTTTATAATTATTAATTAATGCAGATGCTGTGCCTTATATAATGTGTATTACAGGTCACTTATAATTATTAATTAATAGATGCGTGCCCTATATAATGTGTATTACAGGTCACTTTATAATTAATGCAGATGCTGTGCCCCCTATATAATGTATCAACAGTCACTTTATATTAATTGCAGATGCTGTGCCCTTATATAATATGTATTACAGGTCACTTTATAATTAATGCAGATGCTGTGCCCCTATATAATGTATTTACAGGTCACTTTATAAAAAGCAGATGCTGTGCCTCTATATAATGTGTATTATAGGTCACTGTATAATTAATGCAGATGCTGTGTGCCCCTATATAATGTGTATTAGGGCACTTTATAATTAATGCAGATGCTGCCCTATATAATATGTATTACAGGTCACTTTATAATTAATGCAGATGCTGTGCCCCTATATAAAGTGTATTACAGGCACTTTATAATTAATGCAGATGCTGTGCTATATAATATGTATTACAGGTCACTTTATAATTAATGCAGATGCTGTGCCCCTATATAATGTGTATTACAGGTCACTTTATAATTAATGCAGATGCTGTGCCCCTATATAATATGTATTACAGGTCACTATAATTAATGCAGATGATGTGCCCCTATATAATATGTATCACAGGTCACTTTATAATTAATGCAGATGCTGTGCCTCTATATAATATGTATTACTGGTCACTTTATAATTAATGCAGATAATGTGCCCCTATATATAATATGTATTACAGGTCACTTTATAATTAAAGCAGATGCTGTGCCTCTATATAATGTGTATTATAGGTCACTGTATAATTAATGCAGATGCTGTGCCTCTATATAATATGTATTACAGGTCACTTTATAATTAATGCAGATGCTGTGCCCCTATATAAGTGTATTACAGGTCACTTTATAATTATTAATTAATGCAGATGCTGTGCCCCCTATATAATGTGTATTACAGGTCACTTTATAATTAAAGCAGATGCTGTGCCTCTATATAATATGTATTACAGGTCACTTTATAATTAATGCAGATGCTGTGCCTCTATATAAATGTTATTACAGGTCACTTTAGAATTAATGCAGATGCTGTGCCCCTATATAATGTGTATTACAGGTCACTTTAATTATTAATTAATGCAGATGCTGTGCCCCTATATAATGTGTATTACAGGTCACTTTTATATTAAAGCAGATGCTGTGCCCCTATATAATATGTATTACAGGTCACTTTATAATTAATGCAGATGCTGTGCCCTATATAATATGTATTACAGGTCACTTTATAATTAATGCAGATGCTGTGCCTCTATATAATATGTATTACAGGTCACTTTATAATTAATGCAGATGCTGTGCCCCTATATAATATGTATTACAGGTCACTTTATAATTAAAGCAGATGCTGTGCCCCTATATAATGTGTATTACAGGTCACTTTATAATTAATGCAGATGCTGTGCCCCTATATAATATGTATTACAGGTCACTTTATAATTAATGCAGATGCTGTGCCCCTATATAATGTGTATTACAGGTCACTTTATAATTAAAGCAGATGCTGTGCCCCTATATATAATATGTATTACAGGTCACTTTATAATTAATGCAGATGCTGTGCCCCTATATAATGTGTATTACAGGTCACTTTATAATTAATGCAGATGCTGTGCCCCTATATAATATGTATCACAGGTCACTTTATAATTATTAATTAATGCAGATGCTGTGTCCCTATATAATATGTATTACAGGTCACTGTATAATTAATGCAGATGCTGTGCCCCTATATAATATGTATCACAGGTCACTTTATAATTAATGCAGATGCTGTGTCCCTATATAATATGTATC
Organism: Leptobrachium leishanense; assembly: GCA_009667805.1. Lineage (NCBI taxonomy): Eukaryota > Metazoa > Chordata > Amphibia > Anura > Megophryidae > Leptobrachium > Leptobrachium leishanense. Next base: position 5,247 of record RXON01002363.1, read on the forward strand.
ACAGGTCACTTTATAATTAATGCAGATGCTGTGCCTCTATATAATGTGTATTACAGGTCACTTTATAATTAAAGCAGATGCTGTGCCCCTATATAATATGTATTACAGGTCACTTTATAATTAATGCAGATGCTGTGCCCCTATATAATATGTATTACAGGTCACTTTATAATTAATGCAGATGCTGTGCCCCTATATAATATGTATCACAGGTCACTTTATAATTAATGCAGATGCTGTGCCCTATATAATATGTATTACAGGTCACTTTATAATTAATGCAGATGCTGTGCCCCTATATAATGTGTATTACAGGTCACTTTATAATTAATGCAGATGCTGTGCCCCTATATAATATGTATTACAGGTCACTTTATAATTAATGCAGATGATGTGCCCCTATATAATATGTATTACAGGTCACTTTATAATTAATGCAGATGATGTGCCCCTATATAATATGTATCACAGGTCACTTTATATTATTAATTAATGCAGATGCTGTGCCCCTATATAATGTGTATCACAGGTCACTTTATAATTAATGCAGATGCTGTGCCCCTATATAATATGTATTACAGGTCACTTTATAATTAATGCAGATGCTGTGCCCCTATATAATGTGTATTACAGGGCACTTTATAATTAATGCAGATGCTGTGCCCCTATATAATGTGTATTACAGGGCACTTTATAATTAATGCAGATGCTGTGCCCCTATATAATGTGTATTACAGGTCACTGTATAATTAAAGCAGATGCTGTGCCCCTATATAATGTGTATTATAGGTCACTGTATAATTAATGCAGATGCTGTGCCCCTATATAATGTGTATTACAGGTCACTTTATAATTATTAATTAATGCAGATGCTGTGCCTCTATATAATGTGTATTACAGGTCACTTTATAATTATTAATTAATGCAGATGCTGTGCCCCTATATAATGTGTATTACAGGTCACTTTATAATTAATGCAGATGCTGTGCCCCTATATAATATGTATCACAGGTCACTTTATAATTAATGCAGATGCTGTGCCCCTATATAATATGTATTACAGGTCACTTTATAATTAATGCAGATGCTGTGCCCCTATATATAATATGTATCACAGGTCACTTTATAATTAATGCAGATGCTGTGCCCCTATATAATATGTATTACAGGTCACTTTATAATTAAAGCAGATGCTGTGCCTCTATATATATGTGTATTATAGGTCACTGTATAATTAATGCAGATGCTGTGCCCCTATATAATGTGTATTACAGGTCACTTTATAATTAAAGCAGATGCTGTGCCTCTATATATAATGTGTATTATAGGTCACTGTATAATTAAAGCAGATGCTGTGCCCCTATATAATGTGTATTACAGGTCACTTTATAATTAAAGCAGATGCTGTGCCTCTATATATAATGTGTATTATAGGTCACTGTATAATTAATGCAGATGCTGTGCCCCTATATAATGTGTATTACAGGTCACTTTATAATTATTAATTAATGCAGATGCTGTGCCTCTATATAATGTGTATTACAGGTCACTTTATAATTATTAATTAATGCAGATGCTGTGCCCCTATATAATGTGTATTACAGGTCACTTTATAATTAATGCAGATGCTGTGCCCCTATATAATATGTATCACAGGTCACTTTATATTATTAATTAATGCAGATGCTGTGCCTCTATATAATATGTATCACAGGTCACTTTATAATTAATGCAGATGCTGTGCCCCTATATAATATGTATCACAGGTCACTTTATAATTAATGCAGATGCTGTGCCCCTATATAATATGTATTACAGGTCACTTTATAATTAATGCAGATGCTGTGCCCCTATATAATGTGTATTACAGGTCACTTTATAATTAATGCAGATGCTGTGCCCCTATATAATATGTATCACAGGTCACTTTATAATTAATGCAGATGCTGTGCCCCTATATATATGTGTATTACAGGTCACTTTATAATTAATGCAGATGCTGTGCCCCTATATAATATGTATCACAGGTCACTTTTATAATGAATGCAGATGCTGTGCCCCTATATAATATGTATCACAGGTCACTTTATAATTAATGCAGATGCTGTGCCCCTATATAATATGTATTACAGGTCACTTTATAATTAATGCAGATGCTGTGCCCCTATATAATATGTATTACAGGGCACTTTATAATTAATGCAGATGCTGTGCCCCTATATAATGTGTATTACAGGTCACTGTATAATTAAAGCAGATGCTGTGCCCCTATATAATGTGTATTATAGGTCACTGTATAATTAATGCAGATGCTGTGCCCCTATATAATGTGTATTATAGGTCACTTTATAATTAATGCAGATGCTGTGCCCCTATATAATGTGTATTACAGGTCACTTTATAATTATTAATTAATGCAGATGCTGTGCCTCTATATAATGTGTATTACAGGTCACTTTATAATTATTAATTAATGCAGATGCTGTGCCCCTATATAATGTGTATTACAGGTCACTTTATAATTAATGCAGATGCTGTGCCCCTATATAATATGTATCACAGGTCACTTTATAATTAATGCAGATGCTGTGCCCCTATATAATATGTATCACAGGTCACTTTATAATTAATGCAGATGCTGTGCCCCTATATAATATGTATTACAGGTCACTTTATAATTAATGCAGATGCTGTGCCCCTATATAATGTGTATTACAGGTCACTTTATAATTAAAGCAGATGCTGTGCCTCTATATAATGTGTATTATAGGTCACTGTATAATTAATGCAGATGCTGTGCCCCTATATAATGTGTATTACAGGGCACTTTATAATTAATGCAGATGCTGTGCCCCTATATAATATGTATTACAGGTCACTTTATAATTAATGCAGATGCTGTGCCCCTATATAATGTGTATTACAGGTCACTTTATAATTAAAGCAGATGCTGTGCCTCTATATATAATGTGTATTATAGGTCACTGTATAATTAAAGCAGATGCTGTGCCCCTATATAATGTGTATTATAGGTCACTGTATAATTAATGCAGATGCTGTGCCCCTATATAATGTGTATTACAGGTCACTTTATAATTAATGCAGATGCTGTGCCCCTATATAATGTGTATTACAGGTCACTGTATAATTAATGCAGATGCTGTGCCCCTATATAATGTGTATTACAGGTCACTTTATAATTATTAATTAATGCAGATGCTGTGCCTCTATATAATGTGTATTACAGGTCACTTTATAATTATTAATTAATGCAGATGCTGTGCCCCTATATAATGTGTATTACAGGTCACTTTATAATTAATGCAGATGCTGTGCCCTATATATAATGTGTATCACAGGTCACTTTATAATTAATGCAGATGCTGTGCCCTATATAATGTGTATACAGGTCACTTTATAATTAATGCAGATGCTGTGCCCCTATATAATATGTATCACAGGTCACTTTATAATTATAATTAATGCAGATGCTGTGCCTCTATATAATATGTATTACAGGTCACTTTATAATTAATGCAGATGCTGTGCCTCTATATAATATGTATTACAGGTCACTTTATAATTAATGCAGATGCTGTGCCCCTATATAATATGTATCACAGGTCACTTTATAATTAATGCAGATGCTGTGCCCTATATAATATGTATTACAGGTCACTTTATAATTAATGCAGATGCTGTGCCCCTATATAATATGTATCACAGGTCACTTTATAATTATTAATTAATGCAGATGCTGTGCCCCTATATATATGTGTATTACAGGTCACTGTTATAATTAATGCAGATGCTGTGCCCCTATATAATATGTATCACAGGTCACTTTATAATTATTAATTGCAGATGCTGTGCCCCTATATAATGTGTATTACAGGTCACTTTATAATTAATGCAGATGCTGTGCCCCTATATAAATGTATCACAGGTCACTTTATAATTAATGCAGATGCTGTGCCCCTATATAATGTGTATCACAGGTCACTTTATAATTAATGCAGATGCTGTGCCCCTATATAATATGTATCACAGGTCACTTTATAATTAATGCAGATGCTGTGCCCCTATATAATATGTATCACAGGTCACTTTATAATTAATGCAGATGCTGTGCCCCTATATAATATGTATTACAGGTCACTTTATAATTAATGCAGATGATGTGCCCCTATATAATATGTATTACAGGTCACTTTATAATTAATGCAGATGATGTGCCCCTATATAATATGTGTAACAGGTCACTTTATAATTAAAGCAGATTCTAGGCTTTTTTCCACCATAGTTTTCAAACTTTTCAATATTGGGAAAAAAAAATCCCTGTATTTAACAGTTTATTAAATATATCTTAAAAAAATGTATTAAATATATCTTAAAACAATTAGGGCTGTATTACGTTCCTCGCGCATCGGTTTTGCGTGCACGCAAATGCGCATTTGCGCGAGGACAAAACCATTTGCGCAGAACGTCGTATTAACGTATTAATACGTATTAACGATGCGCATTAACATCCAATGCGAGTGACCCTGCGCGAACCCAGCGCGAGCGCAAGTTCATGCGCGCATCCCATACTTAACATTGTGAGTGCCAATGCGTTAGTGTGCTGGTACGCAGATGGTATTCCAATCTTCGCATAAAAAGAGTTTGCGCGCATTTTCGTAACGTCTTTGAAAAGCAGGTGGTAACTGTAAATGTGATCGTTCTGGGCTAAATGAAATACACCAGCACGAAAAAAAAAATACAGCACAGTACAGTTACACATTCTACACATACCCAAATAATAAAATTTATAAATTGTGTCATTGTTAATTTTTTCTTTTCTTTTGGATGGTGGTTGTTAATTTTTTTCCCCTTTTTTCTAGTTTGTAAATATTTGATGTTGGCTGAATCCCGTGATAAAACAGTCTGCCCACCGACTCCTGCACGCAACGTTCATTTGCGAACGGCTTTGCGCGTCAGATTTGTGCACAAAAAATCTTGAAGGAAGAAAAAATGCGCTCTGATCGGAATACCACGTTAATTTTCGCGCGCAAAAAAATTGCCCTGCGTGAGCGCAATTGCGCAGAGAACGTAATAGGGCCCTTAATATTTTCAATTGCAGCAAACAGCCATTTTTTAAATTTGTTGGGATTTTTTGGCCATTTTTCAGGTGAAAGATTAGATTTCCGAACTTATTTAAATGTAATAATGAGGTCTGTTTTTCTTTGTTGAACACATGCAACTGGATTATTTACTTACAGTCTGTGTGCGTTCAGCAATTGGATACATTACATCAGGGGATAAAATTTGCACTCGCCCCCTCGCAATTTGCGAGTTGAAATTGGGCTGTAATTGGAATGGCAGCGTTGGCATGGAGCCGTCACTGACATTCCCTTTCATGTGATCCTGTCTGCTCCAGTGCGTAGCGAGGAAGGAGGGGGGCGGCGCCGCAAGCAGGGACGGACCGAACATTGGGAGAGATGTGCTTTCACATCTTCCCAGCGTCTGCACTCAGCCAGCTTCCGGGTGGTCTGTGTCACGTGTGCTGACACAGAGCCTGGAAGCGTTTGTGCATGAGCCGAGTGAGGAGTGATCTGATTCCCTCCCTCCGAGCGGAGGGGAACTGCTGCCTGGGAGCTAGGTAATCACAAGGCTGCAGGGGATAAAAAAAGACAGAATGGAAGAGAGGGGATGAAAAAAAGAAAGGGGATAAAAAAGACTGAGAATGGAAGAGAGGGGATGAAAAAAGAAAGGGGATAAAAAAAGACAGAATGGAAGAGAGGGGATGGAAAAAAAGAAAGGGGATAAAAAATACTGATAACGGAAGAGAAGGGATGAAAAAAGAGAAGAGGGGATGAAAAAAAGAAAGAGGGGATAAAAAAAGACAGAATGGAAGAGAGGGGATGGAAAAAAAGAAAGGGGATAAAAAAAGACAGAATGGAAGAGAGGGGATGAAAAAAGAAAGGGGATAAAAAAAGACAGAATGGAAGAGAGGGGATGGAAAAAAAGAAAGGGGATAAAAAATACTGATAACGGAAGAGAAGGGATGAAAAAAGAGAAAGAGGGGATGAAAAAAGACAGAATGGAAGAGAGGGGATGAAAAAGAGAAAGGGGATGAAAAAAGACTGAGAATGGAAGAGAGGGGATGAAAAAAAGAAAGGGGATAAAAAAAGACAGAATGGAAGAGAGGGGATGAAAAAAGAAAGAGGGGATAAAAAAAGACAGAATGGAAGAGAGGGGATGAAAAAAGAGAAAGAAGGGATGAAAAAAGAGAAAGAGGGGATGAAAAAAACAGAATGGAAGAGAGGGGATGAAAAAAGAAAGAGGGGATGAAAAAAGCCTGAGAATGGAAGAGAGGGGATGAAAAAAGAAAGAGGGGATAAAAAAAGACAGAATGGAAGAGAGGGGATGAAAAAAGAAAGAGGGGATAAAAAAAGACAGAATGGAAGAGAGGGGATGAAAAAAGAAAGAGGGGATGAAAAAAGACTGAGAATGGAAGAGAGGGGATGAAAAAAGAGAAAGGGGATAAAAAAAGACTGAGAATGGAAGAGGGGATGAAAAAAAGAAAGGGGATAAAAAATACTGATAATGGAAGAAAAGGGATGAAAAAAGAGAAAGAAGGGATGAAAAAAGAGAAAGAGGGGATGAAAAAAGACAGAATGGAAGAGAGGGGATGAAAAATGAGAAAGGGGATAAAAAAAGACAGAATGGAAGAGAGGGGATGAAAAAAGAGAAAGAAGGGATGAAAAAAGAGAAAGAGGGGATGAAAAAAGACAGAATGGAAGAGAGGGGATGAAAAAAGAAAGAGGGGATGAAAAAAGCCTGAGAATGGAAGAGGGGATGAAAAAAGAAAGAGGGGATGAAAAAAGACAGAATGGAGGAGAGGGGATGAAAAAAGAAAGAGGGGATAAAAAAGACAGAATGGAAGAGAGGGGATGAAAAAGAAAGAGGGGATGAAAAAAGACAGAATGGAAGAGAGGGGATGAAAAAAGAAAGAGGGGATAAAAAAAGAAGAATGGAAGAGAGGGGATGAAAAAAGAAAGAGGGGATGAAAAAAGACTGAGAATGGAAGAGGGGATGAAAAAAAGAAAGGGGATAAAAAATACTGATAATGGAAGAAAAGGGATGAAAAAAAGAAAGAAGGGATGAAAAAAGAGAAAGAGGGGATGAAAAAAGACAGAATGGAAGAGAGGGGATGAAAAATGAGAAAGGGGATAAAAAAAGACAGAATGGAAGAGAGGGGATGAAAAAAGAGAAAGAAGGGATGAAAAAAGAGAAAGAGGGGATGAAAAAAGACAGAATGGAAGAGAGGGGATGAAAAAAGAAAGAGGGGATGAAAAAAGCCTGAGAATGGAAGAGGGGATGAAAAAAAGAAGAGGGGATGAAAAAAGACAGAATGGAGGAGAGGGGATGAAAAAAAGAAAGAGGGGATAAAAAAAGACAGAATGGAAGAGAGGGGATGAAAAAGAAAGAGGGGATGAAAAAAACAGAATGGAAGAGAGGGGATGAAAAAAGAAAGAGGGGATAAAAAAAGAAGAATGGAAGAGAGGGGATGAAAAAAAGAAAGAGGGGATGAAAAAAGACTGAGAATGGAAGAGGGGATGAAAAAAAGAAAGGGGATAAAAAATACTGATAATGGAAGAAAAGGGATGAAAAAAGAGAAAGAAGGGATGAAAAAAGAGAAAGAGGGGATGAAAAAAGACAGAATGGAAGAGAGGGGATGAAAAATGAGAAAGGGGATAAAAAAAGACAGAATGGAAGAGAGGGGATGAAAAAAGAGAAAGAAGGGATGAAAAAAGAAGAATGGAAGAGAGGGGATGAAAAAAGACAGAATGGAAGAGAGGGGATGAAAAAAGAAAGAGGGGATGAAAAAAGCCTGAGAATGGAAGAGGGGATGAAAAAAAGAAAGAGGGGATGAAAAAAGACAGAATGGAGGAGAGGGGATGAAAAAAGAAAGAGGGGATAAAAAAAGACAGAATGGAAGAGAGGGGATGAAAAAAGAAAGAGGGGATGAAAAAAGACAGAATGGAAGAGAGGGGATGAAAAAAGAAAGAGGGGATAAAAAAAGAAGAATGGAAGAGAGGGGATGAAAAAAGAAAGAGGGGATGAAAAAAGACTGAGAATGGAAGAGGGGATGAAAAAAAAGAAGGGGATAAAAAATACTGATAATGGAAGAAAAGGGATGAAAAAAGAGAAAGAAGGGATGAAAAAAGAGAAAGAGGGGATGAAAAAAGACAGAATGGAAGAGGGGATGAAAAATGAGAAAGGGGATAAAAAAAGACAGAATGGAAGAGAGGGGATGAAAAAAGAGAAAGAAGGGATGAAAAAAGAGAAAGAGGGGATGAAAAAGACAGAATGGAAGAGAGGGGATGAAAAATGAGAAAGGGGATAAAAAAAGACAGAATGGAAGAGAGGGGATGAAAAAAGAGAAGAAGGGGATGAAAAAAGAGAAAGAGGGGATGAAAAAAGACAGAATGGAAGAGAGGGGATGAAAAAAGAAAGAGGGGATGAAAAAAGCCTGAGAATGGAAGGGGGATGAAAAAAGAAAGAGGGGATGAAAAAAGACAGAATGGAGGAGAGGGGATGAAAAAAAGAAAGAGGGGATAAAAAAACGGAGAATGGAAGAGGGGATGAAAAAAAAATGAGAGGATAAAAAACGAATAAGAGGGGATGAAAAAAAAAAGAGGGAGAGAGGTGAAAAAAAGTGAGAATGGGAGAGGGGGGGTTGAAAAAAAGAATGAGAGGGAGGGGGTAAAAAGAAAGATAGAGGGGGTATATAAAAGGCTTTGGAGCTCTGATACGCTCCTACACACCACACATTATTGTGAGTTTTATTGCTGTGGAGCTCTGATACACTCATACACACTACGCATTACTGTATCAGAGCACCACAGCAATAAAAACTCAGTAAGGTGTGGTGAGTATGAGTGTATCAGAGCTGCACAGCAATAAAACTCAGTAATGTGCAGTGTGTATGAGCATATCACAGAGCTGCACAGCAATAAAACTCACGCTCATACACACTGCACATTACTGTGAGGTTTATTGCTGTGGAGCTCTGTGATCCACTCATACACACTGCACATTTTGATTTATGTTTACAATGCTTTGTTATATTATTAATGAGAATTAAACAATAATTTTAGAGGGTGTGTTTAGGGGCAGAGATAACGGTAAGGGTTGGGTGGCGAGTAACTCTTAAGGCCTGGCTAGTAGTTTGGGACCTGAAATTTTGAGCCCTGCATTACATTGTGTCAGACCTTACAATTACATTGTCTGGAAACCTATTCATTAACGGGACTATACAACGGACACGAGGTCACCCATTTACACTGGACGAAAGGAAATTCAGCCGCAAGCATAGGAAGGGTTATTTTACAGTGAGAACAATAAAGCTGTGGAATTCTCTGCCTGTTGAGGTGGTTGGGTCAGAGTCTGTACAGACTTTTAAAAAGCGACTGGATGACTTCCTGCAGACACAGAATATTAAGGGTTATAATATTTAATATGTGAATAAAAGCTTCTTGATCCAAGGAGAATCTGACGCCATCTGGGGGCAAGGAGGAGTTTTTTCCCAGTGTGTTGCATATTGGCAAGCATTTCAGACCGGTGTTTTTTTTGCCTTGTTTTGGATTAACAGCAGTAGGTGATGTGTGAAAGGCTGAACCAGATCGACGCAGGTCTTTTTTCAGCCTATATAACTATGTAACTATGTAATTGTGGACAGTTCCACTTATGAAATAGATTGAAAGTGAAACATGTTATCAGACCTTGGACACTACCTGCAAGTGAAACATGTTATCAATCTATTTCACAAGTGGAACTGTCCATGGTCTGACATAAATGTATCCAATTGCTGAATGCACACAGACTGTAAGAAAATAATCCAGCTGCATGCGTTCAGCGAAGAAAAACAGACCTCATTATTACATTTAAAATAAGTTAGGAAACCTAAACTGTCACCCAAAAAATCCCGAAAAATGCCAAAAAAATAAAAAATAAATAAATGCCTGTTTTTTGCAAATGAAAAAAATAAATGCTTTAAGATATATTTAATAAACAGTTAAACACGGGGATTTCTTTTAACATTGAAAATGTTAACTGATATCAACTATCGAATTGATCTTAACTTACAATACAATTAATAGTCAGCAAACGACTTTATGAAACAAATTAATTTTGCTCAAATACTAAATCTGTTACACAGCTTAATATTTAACCCTAGCTTGTCCTTTAACAGCAAAATTTGATTGGGGTTTTACTTAGTGATCCGAAATTCGAATTGATATATCAAATTCAAATAAAAATTAAATTTCGAATCGATCCGAAACAAAAACCCGAAATTACCAACGAAATTCCGAAAATGAAATTATTTTAAAATGAAAAAAACGAAACAAATTTTTCAGCCATGCACATCTCTACTACAAAAGATAGTCAATGTGATCTGTGACATTATATTATACAGGGTGTCGCGGTGGTATTTGAATATTTAACTGATGTGGGGAGTTATTATAATATGGATAATCAGGGTTCTGATCATTCTTATAAAAGGTAGAGCTTATAGTAGATTTCATTGATTATTCAATAATAAGTGTATCGCCCACTAGCATTCAGAAAAAACAGTAGATTAAACATGTATTCTGCTACATAACCTAATGTAATTATGAGTTACACATTATGCTAAATAATTGATCTGTTAATTATGAGGTGATCTCAAGGTATGTATCATCATTAAATATTGGGGTAATGAATAAAACGACCCACCAATCACACGATAATAAATATTGTCAAGCCACACCCTTGTAGGCCAGCTTTAGATAAGGAAATTTGGAACATAAAAGGGGGTGAGTTTTAGACAAGAAAAAGGAGAGAAAAAGGCCAGATACCACCAGAGCCACAGGGGGGCCACCAAAAGCTTCCACTAGACCCACCCACGAGTCTTCCTACACCAGTCTCTACCTTCACAACCACATGGTAAAGTATACTTGAATAATTTTAACGTGATATCTATTTTCTAATTGCATGGTCACGGCTTTGCGGGTCCATCACCCGTTAAAGGAATAGAAGGAATTATTTGGCTGTTGAAGCTGAACATTAAGAAAAGTATCGGCCCTTCAGTTCATACTGCAGCGGAAATCGAAGGAAGAAACAAAGGGCGGCCGTGTTGCTCCCCGTAATTTATTTATATTTTAAGAATGTCGTGTTTGGACATTTAAAGGGATACTCTAGGCCAGGGCTCAAAATTTCAATTCCCAAGCTACTAGCCAGATCTTAAGAGTTACTCGCCACCAGTTGCCCCACCTACCCTGCCCTAAACTCCGCCCCTAAACACACCTTCTTAAAATTATCTTATGAAATTACACTGTTAAAAGATTTATTCAGAATAAAGTTACAAAAATAAATAACATTAATACCCAGGCACCAGACCCAGACAAGTAGTATCATCCATTAGTACAGACAGACTCCTCTCCCACAGCTTTTAGGACCAAATTAATTTGGGGTTTATGCATCCAACATATCAAGGGGAACGTAATACTCTCTTTTTATTATTCATATGCCAGGTTATCAATAGAAGTTAGACCCCAGAGTCAGGTTCCCTCCTTGGATGCTTAAACAGATAAACCCATTAATATTCATGTGCGATACTTCCATCCCCAATTTTTTTCTTTTTTGCTCCTTCCGTATCACCTCTTTCTTTATAGATTTACAAGGTGGAAAGCCTGCCCAGAGGGCAGTCTATTGTGGATATACTGCCCCAGCTCATGGATATATGCCCCAGCACGTGGATATACTGCCCCCAGCTCCTGGATACTGCCCCCCAGCTCCTGGATATTGCCCCCAGCTCATGGATACTGCCCCCCAGCTCCTGGATACTGCCCCCCCAGCTTGTGGATACTGCCCCCAGCTCGTGGATACTGCCCCCCAGCTCGTGGATACTGCCCCCAGCTCCTGGATACTGCCCCCCAGCTCCTGGATACTGCCCCCAGCTCCTGGATACTGCCCCCAGCTCCTGGATACTGCCCCCAGCTCGTGGATACTGCCCCCAGCTCGTGGATACTGCCCCCCCAGCTCGTGGATACTGCCCCCAGCTCCTGGATACTGCCCCCCAGCTCCTGGATACTGCCCCCAGCTCGTGGATACTGCCCCCCCAGCTCGTGGATATTGCCCCCCCCAGCTCATGGATACTGCCCCCCAGCTCATGGATATTGGCCCCCAGCTCATGGATATTGGCCCCCAGCTCATGGATATTGCCCCCAGCTCATGGATATTGCCCCCAGCTCGTGGATATGCCCCCAGCGCTCATGGATATTGGCCCCCAGCTCAGACATGGGGCGGCTGTTCGAATGCTCTATTGGCATTCGGACAGCCGCCCCATACTTACCTTTCCGAGCGGCGCCGGGGAAGTGAAAGTTTTCCGCTTCTGCTCGTTGAAGGACCCAAGCCGCGGTCACGTGACCGGGGCTTGGGTCCTTCAAAGTGCGGAAGTGGGGAAACTTTCACTTCCCCGGCGCCGCTCGGAGGTTGGATGCGCTCGACAGCCGGGTAGAGGCTGCGAGCGCAGCCTCTACCCGGCTGCCGCGCGCATCGAACCCCCGAGCGGCGGAGGGACCTTTCCCTTCGCCGCTCGGGGGTTGGATGCGCGCGGCAGCCGGGTAGATGCTGCGAGCGCAGCCTCTACCCGGCTGCTGTGTGCATCTTGTAACCGCCGCGGCGAGCCGGCAGCCGGTTCGTGCCGCGGCGGTTGCATGCGCGCGCAACCAACCGCCGCTGGTTGCGCGCGCATGCGCAGAGTAAGGCTTGGCGACGGACACGCCAAGCCTTACTCAATTATAGTATAGATTTTGCATAAACTCAAACGCCTACGCCACCATTTTTGCAAATTATGGACCCTCACAGGGTTTGTAGTAGCGGCGCTGGTTCTGGCGTCACTTCCGGCGCAGCTTTTTACTGTCAGTTTACAACAGGGGTGGGGAACCTTTTTTCTGTCAAGGGCCCCCTTTAATTAATTAATTTCCCCCTCCTTTTATTTAATTTATTTTTCCAAATTCATTTCTCTCCCCAGCATTTATTAAATTTATTTAATTTCTCCCCAGCATTTATTTCATTTCTCTCCAGCATTTTATTCATTTCTCCCCATTTTATTCGTTTCTCTCCCCCACTTCATTTTATTCATTTCTCTCCTCCACTTCATTTTATTCATTTCTCTCCTCCACTTCATTTTATTCATTTCTCTCCTCCACTCCATTTCATTAATTTCTCTCCCCATTTTATTCATTCCTGTCCCCCACTCCATTTAATTAATTCCTCTCCACACCTCCCCCTCCCTTTACCTGCCCTGCGAGTAGAATGAGGGGGCAGTGATTATCTCGGCTTCCCTCACTCGCTGAGGCATGCCAGATTCAGGGACGGAGCATGAAAGAGATCCAGTTGGCAGCAGTAAGGAGAGGAAATTGGAGTAAGGAGAGCAGAGGGAGAGGGAATTTGCACCCGCTCCCTTTGCGGCACTCAGGACTGATTTATTTCCTCCCCCCTTGCTGGCAGGACGTTCTCCATACCTGGAATACGCATTGTAGCCGGCGTGCTCTCTATGGGAAAGGGAGAGAAAGCAACTGAGCGGTCAGCGCACCGGAAATGACTCGGGCCATGTCCAGCTGCTGCTGCAAAAGAAAAGCACGCTGACTGGCCCTGAGCACATCGGGCGGCCTAAAAAAAAAAAAAAAAAACTGCCGCTGCCGGAATACACAGGAGCAGGCAGTACGATATAATTTATCGTGCTGCCTGCTTGTGAATTTCCACTCGCCCTCACTTGATTTGCACTCACCAAATGCGAGCAGGCGAGTGGAAATTTTGAGGGTTGCTCTAGGCAACATGACCAGCTAAGCTTTTTTAGGTGGTCATGATGCCCTGAGTATGGCCCTGCCTTTCCCCCCTCCCTCTGCTCAACCGATTGGCTAAAACAGCTGAGAGACGCGGATGACTTTACTCCGCCCTCCAACTGTCAGTCAGCAGAGCGGGAATCATATTTCCTGCTTCTGACAACTATTGCCGAGTAGGAGACGTCATAGCGCTTTCAGCTTTCAGCACAATGACGTCTCCTACTCGCCGCAGTAGCTGGCGGGAGCGAGCCGCCAGCATAGTCTGCAGCTGCGATTAGTGTTGCGCGCATCCTCTTGCGCGTAACACTAATCAAAGAAGAAGAGGAAGCCTGCTGATTGGCTGGTTTACGTGAGAGGCGTGCATGCGTGCTTCGCACGTAAACCATTAGCCAAGTTCAAGATTTTCAGGACGGGAGGGGAGGGATGTGAGGGAGGGAGGTGAGGGGGGGGAAGGGGGAGGGAGGGGGGGAGGAGGTGAGGGAGGGAGGTGAGGGAGGGGAGGCATAAAAAAAAAAAAAAAAAAGACGCCGTTGGAAACAAGTGTTTTTTAGGGTAAGTATTACATTAAAAAAATATATATATACCCAATAACTAGGTAGGGAATAGGTATATTTTAATGTAAAAATTATTTTTAGCCTAGAGTGTTCCTTTAAGGAAGTAATCGTCTCCGTAGTGAGATGAGATGGAACTGAGAAATAGCTTTTATATCTCAAGTTACCACCAGCCCCCATTAGAGTTAACGAACATAACCCAATTCTACGTCTTGTAACTGTTACTATTGAATGTGTTTTCATGTACAATACATGTGATCGTATACGGAGTCAATAGGAAGATTTTGTTATCTCCTGCTGAATGAATTGCCGAGTCCATATAGCGAGGGATTAAATATACAGGTTATATTGCGAGGGATTAAATATACAGGTTATATAGCGAGGGATTAAATATACAGGTTATATTGCGAGGGATTAAATATACAGGTTATATAGCGAGGGATTAAATATACAGGTTGTATTGCGAGGGATTAAATATACAGGTTATATAGCGAGGGATTAAATATACAGGTTATATAGCGAGGGATTAAATATACAGGTTATATAGCGAGGGATTAAATATACAGGTTATATTGCGAGGGATTAAATATACAGGTTATATAGCGAGGGATTAAATATACAGGTTATATTGCGAGGGATTAAATATACAGGTTATATTGCTAGGGATTAAATATACAGGTTATATAGCGAGGGATTAAATATACAGGTTATATAGCGAGGGATTAAATATACAGGTTATATAGCGAGGGATTAAATATACAGGTTATATTGCTAGGATTAAATATACAGGTTATATAGCGAGGGATTAATATACAGGTTATATTGCGAGGGATTAAATATATAAATATACAGATTATATAGCGAGGGATTAAATATACAGGTTATATTGCGAGGGATTAAATATACAGATTATATAGCGAGGGATTAAATATACAGATTATATAGCAAGGGATTAAATATATAAATATACAGGTTATATTGCGAGGGATTAAATATACAGGTTATATTGCTAGGGATTAAATATACAGGTTATATAGCGAGGGATTAAATATACAGGTTATATAGCGAGGGATTAAATATACAGGTTATATTGCGAGGGATTAAATATACAGGTTATATTGCTTGGTCCATCATACATGATACAGAGTAACTGTGGTGAATAATATTATAAGCCGAGTATTGATGCTGTGATTAATCTATGGAAGGGATAGTTTATCAAGAGTGTGTTATGGGTCTCCCTGAAGAAAGTGTCATTTAGCGAATCGGCCCCCACCACAATACTAAATTGTGCTGCAGGCGACGCCCCGCTGAGGGTTGTTTTGGAATGGGAGAAGCTTATGATGGTGGAATAATAATTGGTGTATATGTGCATTGCGGTCTGTAAATCTACACCGTTTGTCCAGGATATTGTTGTTGTTTCAGTGTCGCTACTAATAATTACTCTTGAATTGTATCTTGCTGAACCTTTGACATAGGATTGTACAGGACTTGACGGTGTGAATGAAGCTTGATTTGATTTGTTTTACCGTTACGTCTCGTATCATCTTGAATGATTTTATTGTGTCTAATATCTACACAGCCTGACGTGAACGCGGGATAACGCGCTGTGTATCTGTTAAGACGTGTATTCATTGATTGCTTATTAAGCCTTATTTTTTAGGGGAAATAACCAAATTATATGGTTATATTAGAGGCGCGGTCACTAATGATATATATATATTACACGTCATAATAAATAACCCAACACCTCTCTCAGTGCGTTCACCCCGGGGCCAGGGACACGGAGCCCTCACTGACTGGCCAAGCGGACACTTTACGCCACATCCCTCCAATAACGAAACAAGAAGATCCAACACCTGGAGAATCATCCAAGTGAGGACACGGGTGATAATGTCCCCGTTTCACGGCTATCACTGCAACAACAAAGCTGTACCCCCCTGCGAGACACGCCTGGGCTGTGGAGCGCAGGGTAGACGGGTCTGCCTCTGAGCGAGGAGATGGGGCTGAAGGCGGCTGCTCCACTTCTCACGATGCTTGGGGGTTTATAACACCAGAACCAGTAGCTCACTGTAGTGCACTGCAAGTAGTACAATGGACGCGAGGGCTTGGAAGCCCTTTGACCTTACTTTGAGCAGCTCGGTGGTGATGGAGTTGCTCCCCTCCGGCCCCTCCTCTTTCTGGCCCTTGGCATCATGGCTGATCTTCAGCTCTTCCTTGGGGCTATTGCTAAATCGCCGGGTGCTGCCCTTTCTATGGCTTGAGTTGTCCATGAGGAGTTTGCTGCTGTCGAGACCCAGGGCTTGCACGCTGCCCGTCATGATAGACGCCTGTGGGAAAACATGGAGAGAGCAGACTTGAAAAAGTGGTGTGACAGGAAAAAGTACAGCAGGAGACGGTTACTATTTGGATCCATTCTCTCCCAGGAACCAGGGAAGAGGTTGTGTGTAGGGGGGATGAGCTGTTCTGTTCGATCAGCTCGGAGTTCGATTTGGCCGTTCGCAAGTTCGCGAACTTTGAACTTTTTGGGTGTGTTCGGTTCGAGTTTGCCAAAAAATTTTTTTTGGAAAAAAGTATTAAAAATGCTTAAAAAATACAAAAAAAATCTAGAAATAAAGAGACTCTTTACTGCAGAATATTATAAGCAATGGTTTATTAGATATTGAATTAAAAACTAATGTGTACGTGCAAAGATTCTCACCTCTAAATGACCTGGGTTTTTCAAACGGCATAACAGGTGTTTTTAGTCTGGTGTAATGAATTTGATACATTGTATGTATGTATGTAGACTATACTGAGGGGGTGCGTGGTGTCTGCTTCTGAGTGAAAAGTGTTAATTTCCCTCCTAAAACTTCTTCTAATATGCTGCATGTCACCGCTGTGTGCTCATGCTCAGCTCATTTTTACTGCTTTCGCCCATCATGTTTAAACGCGATTTTGAAGCCACATCTTATTAAATGACCAACATGTTAGATATCGTTCTTTCCGGCAGACTCCGCAGATTCATAATATATCATTTTTATATGTATACGTCCTGTCCTGGCTGTATATTATGAAAATAATGCAATAAAAATTGAATTTTTAATCATCTGCAGTGTGTAAAGTGTTTTTTTTTCACATTTTAGCACATGAGCGTCTGCGGTTATGTTTTCTATAGGGTGCGCTTGTACAAAAATTAGAAATGGGGACTTGTTACATTTTGTGTGGGGAATTACGTGATTTATAGCAAATGCACCCCATAGAAAAAAAATCATTAGTGCAGCATCATTCACATTATAATTGAAATGTGAACAATATTGCTGCATCAATAAAAAAAAACACACAAAAAAAATACATGTTTTTTTTTTTTTACTTTATACCTGGTCATGTTGGGTATCATTCGAAAGGTCATGCTCAGGCCTTTCGATTGACACCCTCCATGACCCACTAGATGCCTGGAGATATCAGGGTTCAAATGAACCCCCTATCTCCACCAGGGGATTGGCCTGGGCAATATATATACGCATGATGGCGCATCTGTGACTGTCTGTGAGCATGATGTGAGCTGGCCTGCGCAATATATATACGCATGATGTGAGCTGGCCTGGGCATATATATATATACGCATGATGTGAGCTGGCCTGGGCCTGGGCAATATATACGCATGATGTGAGCTGGCCTGGGTAATATATATACGCATGATGTGAGCTGGCCTGGGAAATATATATACGCATGATGTGAGCTGGCCTGGGCATATATATACGCATGATGTGAGCTGGCCTGGGCAATATATATATACACATGATGTGAGCTGGCCTGGGCAATATATACATATACAACATAACAAGGAAAAAGAGTGTCATCTGCGCTAGTTTCTATGTGTTCCATGTACAACAAAAATGGAGGTTTTTGTTTGTTTCAATGGCAAAAACCTCCATTTTTGTTGTACATGGAACACATAGAAACGAGCGCAGATGACACTCTTTTTCCTTGTTATGTTTTATACATTGACTGGGCTGTTACTCCTGGCAGTTGCTGCCGCTCCGAAAATAAGGGAGTATGGGCGCGACGCCATTTTTTCTGTATTTATGTATATCATGCTTGTAACACCAGTCCGTCGTTCTGCAGCTGTTCCTCTTTCCATGTTTTTGTTTTTGATCCCCAAATGGGAATTGTTTGGTGCGTGTATAAATAAAACCCACCATCTTTGTCTCTCCTTGGCTGAAAAGCAGCTGGAGGGGCTTGGAGCTGCTCAGTAGAGCGGCCTTTTGGTTACAATTGTTAGGTACCCACTCTAAAGAGGTGCCTTGAAGTGGCGAGTGGGCTTACGTTGCAATGGCCATTGAAACAAACAAAAACCTCATTTTTGTTGTACATGGAACACATAGAAACGAGCGCAGATGACACTCTCCTTCCTTGTTATGTTTTATACATTGACTGGGCTGTTACTCCTGGCAGTTGCTGCCGCTCCGAAAATAAGTGAGTATGGGCGCGACGCCATTTTTTCTGTATTTAAATATATACATATACGCATGATGAAAATTTGCAAAGGATAAGGCACGCAAAGTGAAATTTTGATGTGTCTGAAATTGAAACTTACGTGACAACTCTTATTTTTTTTTCGTTAATTTATATTTGTTCAATACAGTTAATTTTAATTTGTTTAATAGAGTTAATTTAAAATGGTTTAATACAGTTTATATTTATTTTACCTTTACTATTGGTGCTTTTCAAACTTTATTCTTAAATAAAATGAAATATAGCAGTTTCATGTTGTGTCGTTTTTTTTTTGGGGGGGGGTGCAAGTAGCTGGTCTTGCCTAGGGCGCAAAACATTCTAGCACCGGCCCTGACCGCATGGTCCACCCCTGCACTCTTCCACAATACCACAGAGGGGTTACTGTATGATGGCACTTGCTGGCCTGGCACCAAAGGCACACTATTTGGGTGCACTGCCACTGACGCCTGTATCAGATTCATATCCTCAGAGGGGTTACGATGTGACGGCACTGTTGCCCACACTAAAAGCCCAATTTTAAAGCACCTATTGTTACTTTCATCCAAAGCCTGCATAAGTTTCACATTAATTTAGACAAAAAAAAAATCACTAAACTTTTTCTGCGTGTCCTAAAATGTCTCCTCTTTTCATACAGGCTGCCGCCCCAAGCAGTTGTTTATGAATAGATTAAAGGAAAAGCATTTACCGTCATTTGAAACGTCATTTTTTTGTTTTTAAATGTTTCTATACATCCTACAAATCCGCCACTTCACGGGCAGGTTATGGGGACCTCCTAGGCACGATATTTGAAGGAATTTTTCGTTTTTATTTTTAACCCTTATTTCATGGAAAACTCACTGTCCCTTTAAAAACGTTTTTTTTAAACTTTTTGTCCTTGTTTCCTGTCCCCCAGGGCACTACCCGGACCCCCATACACCTTTTATGGCAAATATCTATCATATATTCCCTCTTGGAGGACACTCTAAAAATCGAATTTTCAGCCCCATTGACTTGTATTGAGTTCGATGTCGAATTCGAACATTTGGAAAGTTCGAGTTCGAATGCGAACCGAACTCGGGGGTGTTCGGCTCATCCCTAGTTGTGTGTCATAACTCGCCATGAGACACAACAACGCAAACAAAGTACACAAAGCTTGTAGAGCTACGCTGAATGAACATCAATGAGGAGATTAGCAGCATGAGCAGCAGCGAAACACCCGGATGAGGACGTCCCACCCGAGCTGGAAAGCAGTGACCATCATGCAGGTCCACCACCAGAAACCAATACTGGAGACCATGGGATCACCAAATCATGCAGGTCCACCACCAGGAACCAATACTGGGGACCATGGGATCACCACATCATGCAGGTCCACCACCAGGAACCAATACTGGAGACCTTGGGATCACATCATGCAGGTCCACCACCAGGAACCAATACTGGAGAACCATGGGATCACCAAATCATGCAGGTCCACCACCAGGAACCAATACTGGGGACCATGGGATCCCCACATCATGCAGGTCCACCACCAGGAACCAATACTGGAGACCATGGGATCAACCACATCATGCAGGTCCACCACCAGGAACCAATACTGGAGACCATGGATCACCACATCCAGCAATAGAAATCAGTAATGGCGTCCAAGAAACCGCTGCATCATGTAGACGCACCAATAGAAACCATACCATAGGCCGTGGGATGGCCATAACCCTAACCCGGGCTTTATAGATGAAAGGGGGTAAATAAAGCTGCCATGAAAACATTTAAGATCCTATTTCAAAACAATCAAATGAACCATGGTCCTGCTGCCAGTGTACCCAGTGCTCGACACCACATTTACCTCAATCTCTCGTAAAAGCTCAGACTGGCCACAGGTCCTCCAGGTCTTCCAAAGCTTCTCCCAAAAAACACGCCAGAAACTGTCATCATGGTCCATTTCCAGGCCGTTTGGTTGACTGGGGAATCTGTTGAACCAAACATGGTGAGTCCTCAGGAGCATCTTCTCCCAACACGTCAAACTCTCAGAGGGTCTTCTTAACACAAACGCACCAAGTCACACCAGCATTGGGGAGACGCCGCGCCGTGACACGTCTAAGCATTCATTCTCGTGAAAAGAACAGGAAAGAAACGTGTAGGGGACGCAAAAAAAAAAGGATCCTTAATCTGGGGCTTGGGATGCAGGACATGACGACGGGGATAAAAAGTCAAAAAACCAAGACAAATGAGACAAGAAGGTGTGTAAAGACAGAGGCCCCAGAGGCTTCCTAGCGGTGGAAAATTAGTGATGGTAAAACGCATCAGAGCTGAGACATAGAAACACTGGGGAAAGAGAAAAACATAGAGGAGAGAAGAACCAGGTGAGAAAATGGAGACGAGTCCCAAGTATCCACCCAGGCCACTAGAGCCAACTCAGACACACCTAGAACACTCAGCTGCCGTGGGACAATGACCAGGAGCGTGAAGGTCTGAGGGTCACAAACGGGAATTATGCAACATTATCGAGATGTGGCTTTAAATCGCCTCCCACAAACTCCCAGGGTGAGCGCGGTTACCAAGAGCACATCCGTGTCCGGCCCCGGCCAGAGCAGAGAGCGGTTACGAAGAGCACATCCGTGTCCGGCCCGGCCACAGCAGAGCGTGGTTACTAAGAGCACAACCGTGCCCATGCAGAGCGCGGCACCTCCGCGAGTTCAGCAAGAGAAGAGACGTTCTTTACCCATCACAGAGACCAAAGTCATCGCGGCCGATGCAAAAGGTGCTCATTTACACTTCATGAATGGCAATGGCGGGGAAATGCTAAAACGTGGGGGTGGCCGGGGCCCCTGGAGACGTGTTACACGCGTGGTGAGAGAAACATGCACCGCAGGATGAGATCACAGAGGAAGCTCTCACATGACGGTCCATCCCGCCCCCAGTAACCTCACATACCGTGCTGGTTTCTGCCAGTCCTCCTCAGTGAAGCTCCCGTCCAGGAAGGGGTAGCTCTTGCGGTGCTCGGCCGTTGAGGTGCCCATCTTCTGCCGGGCAGATCTCCACTCGTGTGGGTGCAGGGAGACCCCAACCGGCTGGTGGATATAGTTTCCTACAGAAAACCAACGCACATTTCATACGGAGAAACTCCCGGGCAGCCGAGAAAACACCGCAGCCGCATTGTAACCTTGTCACAACGGCAACACAACCCCAAAAAACGCCTCACAACGCGACCAATATAAAACACAACCCCAACATAACAACTGCCTCACAATGCAAGCAATATAAACAAAACCCCAACATAACAACCGCCTCACAACGCAATATAAACACGACCCCAACAACCACCTCAACGCAACCAATACAAAACACAACCCCGACAACCGCCTCACAACACGACCAACATAAACACAACCAACATAACCGCCTCACAACGCAACCAATGTAAACACAACCCCAACATAACAACCGCCTCACAACGTGACCAACACAACCAACATAACAACCGCCTCACAATGCGACCAATATAAACACAACCCAAACATAACAACCGCCTCACAACGCGACCAATATAAACACAACCCCAACATAACAACCGCCTCACAACGCAACCAATATAAAACACAACCCCAACAACAGCGACCAACATAAACGCAACCAACATAACCGCCTCACAACGCAACCAATATAAAAACACAACCCCAAAATAACTGCCTCACAATGCAAGCAATATAAAACATAACCCCAACAACCGCCTCACAACGCGACTAACATAAACACAACCAACAACCATGACAAACAAACTGTCAGGCACTCTCACGTACCCGAGGGTAGAAAGCGGTATGCCCTAAGAGATAACAGGAGCCCCGAGTGCTAGAGAGATTCCAGTCCTTGATATGGCTGGGTTTAAGCAATAGCGAGGGGTACACTGTAGTCAGGCCAACACATGTAAAAACCAGGGTGTGCTAAGGAAGGCAGTGCCAGTATAGCGAGAAAATCTAAATGCGATACCAGTCCTTGAAATGGCTGGGTTCCGCAACAACAGGAGGTGAACCTATAAGGCAGGGACACACGAGGAGGATAGGAACCAGTCGTTAGAGTGGCTGGTGTAAACGTCGCTAAGCAAGTATAGTATATCAGAAACCCAATAAAGGTAAAGGCAAAAAACGGAGTCGAGTATCAATAGCCGAGTCAAGGGGTATAGAGGTACACAAGTCGAGATAGATAGCCAGGTCATACACAGAAATACGTAAAGTAGGGATGCACCGATACCACTTTTTTAAGACCGAGTACGAGTACAGATACTTTTGTTCAAGTACTCACCGATACCAATTACCGATACTTTTATTTTATGTCATGTGACGCTTTCCAATAAGAACAGACCTCCTATAAAGCCCCCAGGTCTCATGGATTTGCCCCAGCTCATGGATATTGCCCCAGCTCATGGATATTTGCCCCAGCTCATGGATAATTGCCCCCCCAGCTCATGGATATGCCCCCCTTGCTCATGGATATGCCCCCTGCTCATGGATATGCCCCCCTTGCTCATGGATATGCCCCCCTTGCTCATGGATATGCCCCCCAGCTCATGGATATGCCCCCCCTTGCTCATGGATATGCCCCCCTTGCTCATGGATATGCCCCCCAGGCTCATGGATATGCCCCCCTTGCTCATGGATATGCCCCCCAGGCTCATGGATATGCCCCCCAGCTCATGGATATGCCCCCCTTGCTCATGGATATGCCCCCCAGGCTCATGGATATGCCCCCTTGCTCATGGATATGCCCCCCAGGCTCATGGATATGCCCCCCAGGCTCATGGATATGCCCCCTTGCTCATGGATATGCCCCCTGCTCATGGATATGCCCCCCAGCTCATGGATATGCCCCCCTTGCTCATGGATATGCCCCCTTGCTCATGGATATG
Organism: Leptobrachium leishanense; assembly: GCA_009667805.1. NCBI lineage: Eukaryota > Metazoa > Chordata > Amphibia > Anura > Megophryidae > Leptobrachium > Leptobrachium leishanense. The sequence goes on from RXON01002363.1 coordinate 29,048, forward strand.
CCCCCCAGGCTCATGGATATGCCCCCCAGGCTCATGGATATGCCCCCCCCGCTCATACTTACCTTCCTTCAGCGCCGCCGGGAAAGTCTTCGCGCACGCGCGCTCCTTGGAAGGACCCCAGCCGCGACCACGTGGGACCATGTGATCGCGGCTGGGGTCCTTCCAACGAGCGCGCGCGCGGGAACTTTCCCGGTGTCGCTGAAGGAAGGTAAGTATGAGCGGAGAGCAGCTGCAGGGCCTGTCCGAATGCTCTATCTGCATTCGGACAGGCCCTGCAGCTGCTCACTTTGTTTAATACTTACCTTCCTTCAGCGACGCCGGGAAAGTTTCCGCGCGCGCGCTCGTTGGAAGGACCCCAGCCGCGATCACATGGTCCCACGTGGTCGCGGCTGGGGTCCTTCCAAGGAGCGCGCGCGCGCGAAGACTTTCCCGCGGCGCTGAAGGAAGGTAAGTATTAAACAAAGTGAGCAGCTGCAGGGCCTGTCCGAATGCAGATAGAGCATTCGGACAGCCGCCGCAGCCCCTCGGATACCGGCAAGCCGGCTCAATGCCGGCTTCCGGTATCGGAAAAAAATATCGGGGGTACTGCACGAGTACCAAGTACTCCTGCAGTACCCGGTATCGGCACCGATATCGATACTAGTATCGGTATCGGTGCAACCCTAACGTAAAGAGTGAAATAAATGAGCACTTAAGGGTCAGACAAGCAGAACCACGAAAGGGCATCGAGGTATGGTAAAAGCAGGTTTAAATCTAGCGCCCTTACTGCTGATTGGTCTACTGAGGTCACATGGAGTGTAGTGACGTCGCGCCACCGGAGGAGCTAACTTCAGAACCGCCGGCGGCGCGCGCGCATACAGCGCAGAAACTGGATGCGGAGGAGACGCCGACCCCGGAGCCGTGAGGGGGGGCGCTGGGTCGGTAAGCGCCACCGAGGCATGACACCACCCCCACCGCGAGGAACGCCCACCGGGCGGCCAGGAGCCGGTCGATCGGGGAAACGACGATGAAATGCGGAGACCAACCGGGGAGCATGAACGTCACGTGACGCAACCCATGTGCGATCCGCGGGACCATAACCGGTCCAATGAACCAAATACTGCAACCGATTCCGAAAACGACAAGAATCCAGAATGGATTTGATTTCATACTCGGGAGTCCCGTCCACCACCACAGGAGGAGGAGGAGGAGAGTCAGGGCGAGTAAAATGGTTACACGAGAGCGATTTCAACAAGGAGACATGAAAGGAGTTCGGGATACGTAAAGAGATGGGTAACTGCAGTGCGTAAGATACGGGATTGATACATCGGAGTATTCTATATGGACCGATAAATCGAGGTGCGCATTTCATGGAAGGAACTTTCAATCGGATGTGGCGTGTGTTGAGCCAAACCCTGTCGCCTACATGGTAAACTGGTGAGGGTCTGCGCTTGCGGTCGGCCGACCGCTTCTGAACCAAAGAAGCGGACTCAAGATTCAACCTATTCTTCTCCAATATAACACGGAGATTGCCTAGGTGTTCCTCCAGGGCAGGAATGTTCTGGGACGAAAACGAGGATGGAAAAATGGTGGGATGCATACCAGTGACTATTTCAAAAGGAGAATACTTAGTTGATTGTGATGTGGCATTGTTATATGCAAATTCTGCCCATGGTAACAGAGTAACCCAATTGTCTTGTGCGTCTGAAATAAAACATCTTAAATAACTCTCAAGCGTTTGATTGGTTCTTTCGGCTAATCCGTTCGTTTGCGGGTGGTACGCGGAGGAAAAGGACAGTTTGACCCCCAACTGGTGACAGAAACCTCTCCAAAACCTAGAGATGAACTGAGAACCGCGGTCTGAGACAAGGACTTTCGGAATACCATGAAGTCTAAATATTTCTTTGGTGAAAATCTGTGCTAGTTCACTGGAGGAGGGGAGTTTCCTTAATGGAATAAAATGTGCCATTTTAGAGAAGCGATCCACAACCACGAAAATCACAGTATGGCCAAGTGAAGGGGTTAAATCTACTAGGAAGTCCATAGCTACATGAGACCATGGACGCTCAGGGACAGGTAGAGGCTGGAGAAGACCAGTAGGACTCAGGCGGGAGGATTTAGAACGGGTACAAACAGAACAGGTGGTCACGTAGTCTTTAACATCACTGAGAAGAGTAGGCCACCAAAGGTCCCTTTTAATTAAGTCTAGAGTCTTTTTTACCCCGAAATGTCCAGCGAATTTAGATTCATGAAAGAGGCGTAATGCAGTCCCTCTACGGGGGGAACAAATAGTTTGTTAGGAGGTGTAGACGGAGGTGCTAGAGACTGCTTAGACAATAAGAGGTTCCAAAAAGGAGATTCGACCTGTACACTAAGGGAGGCTAGGATTTTCTTTTCGGGAATTATGGGAACAGGTACTGATACTGGAGTAGACAGGGGTTCGTGCTGTCTGGAGAGTGCATCAGCCTTAATATTTTTAGACCCGGGTCTGTAAGTAATGGTGAAGTCAAATCGGGAAAGAAGAGGGCCCATCGGGCTTGTCTGGGATTTAACCGTTTAGCTTCGGACAGGTAAATCAGATTCTTATGGTCCGTGATAATGGAAAACGGACAGTTAGACCCCTCCAAGAGGTGACGCCATTCTTTTAAGGCTAGTATAATGGCTAACAATTCCCTGTCCCCAATGTCGTAACGGGCCTCGTGGAGGATAATTTTCTAGAAAAAAAAACACAAGGTTGCATAGGCTTGTCGTCAGCCGGATGTTGGGATAATACAGCTCCTACCCCAGTCTCTGAGGCGTCTACTTTTAAAACGAAGGGTCTATTGGGATCAGGGTGGTGGAGGATAGGAGCAGTGGAAAAGGCCGTTTTTAACCTTTCAAAAGCCTCCAAGGCAATGGGAGGCCAACTCTGAGTATCACTTCCCTTTTTCGTCAATGCTGTAATAGGTGCGATGATGGACGAGAAACCCTTAATGAATCTTCTATAATAGTTAGAGAAGCCAATAAATCTTTGAATGGCCTTAAGGCCCTTGGGAAGAGGCCAATGAATGATGGCCTCCAGTTTTTTGGGGTCCATCATAAAGCCAGAGGAAGAGATAACATACCCCAAAAATTGTACCTGTTCGACGTCAAATAAGCATTTTTTGAGCTTACAGTAGAGGCCGTTGGCTAATAGCTTAGATAGGACGAGTCGTACATGTAGATGGTGGGTTTTAAAGTCAGGCGAATGTATTAATACATCATCAAGGTAGACCACGACAAAACAGGGAGTATATTCTCGTAACACATCATTAATAAACGCCTGAAACACTGCTGGAGCGTTGCACAAACCAAAGGGCATAATTAGGTATTCGTAATGCCCTAACCTAGTGTTGAACGCGGTTTTCCACTCATCCCCGTGTTTGACTCGAATCAAATTGTACGCTCCTCTGAGATCCAATTTGGTGAATATTTTAGAGTGTTTCTGTCACGAATCCCCCTGAATACCAGAATAGTGGTCCCTATACGTAGACCGCTCTCTACCCTTCCGATCCTTGAATGGTCGGCACAACTAGACAGATAATTAACCAGACAATAGACAAACAAGGGTAAACACCAGACAGATGTACAGAATAGAGTATTCGTTCTCCCTAGGACTTTAGTAATATAAGAGGTAGTCTGATGTGTGCTTAGGGTGCCACACAGACTGACCTCGGTACCAAAGTTAAGAGCAGAACCGTGAGAAGAGTAAATGCCAATACCAGGGGTTATACACAGGGTGGTTCGTTCGCCAATGCCAGGGGTCATACACAGAATGGTTCGTTTGCCAATGCCAGGGGTCATACACAGAATGGTTCGTTTGCCAATGCCAGGAGTCATACACAGAATGGTTCGTTCGCCAATGCCAGGGGTCATACACAGAATGGTTCGTTCGCCAATGCCAGGGGTCATACACAGAATGGTTCAAGTCAGAAGCAAGGTCAGACACAGATATTTTGCCAATAAACACAAGAGCTCTGCGGGAAGTGAATACCACGTCAGGGCACCGGCGAACTAGTGAAGCCGGGTTTTAAACCCGGCGGGTCCGCGTCATGACGCCAGGCTCCGCCCCCCGGCGTCCCACGTGAGCGCACCCGGTGGCGTTATTATTCGGCGCCTGGCCAGCGAGCAGCGAGGAATCTGCTGCCAGGCGCCCCAGAACAGGGCCATCCGTGACAGTTTCAGGCGGTCAAAGAGCTCGGGGATGAGCGGAATGGGGTAGGTATTTTTAACGGTGATCTTGTTCAACCCTCGAAAATCAATGCAGGGTCTGAGATCACCCTCCTTTTTCTGAACAAAGAAAAATCCATAGTGGAGTTTTTCAGTAAAAGTCTCAGATTCCTGTTTGAACATACAGCTTGTCTGGTGTCTCATTCAGGGTGCCCACTCTCACCCTCAGAAGGCACAAAGTGGCCTTCTGGACATTCAAAGAGGCTCCAAGGCAGAGGATCAGACCCAGCAGGTCTGGAGCTACAGATCAGGCTGCTCGAGGCACTGAGTTCCGAGCAACTCAGCGGCCGGGTTGATCTTGGTAAGGGGGTGTCTGGAGAGTCAGGACAGGCGGAAGGAGCAGGTTCCCGTCACAGGCAGCACATACGGTTACGATGATGGCATCTCACCTCTCAGCCAGGCCCCGCTTTGTAAGCCCCGATATCACGATTGGATCAAAAGGTTCCTCTGTGCCAGATATTGTGATCCCAAGGGGCCCACAATAGCGCTTCAGCTCCACCGTGTAGATATTGGCTCCAGTGGTTTCCTGCTCATCTGCAAAACAGGTTCATACATGGTTACACCGGCCGAAAAAAGACACGCGGCCATCAAGCTGAACCGCTCACACATCACCTGCTGCCGCCGATCCAAAAGAAGTGAAAACCCCCCAGAATGAAGCGCTCGCCCAATATGTAACACACCCCAAAAATTATGTGAACCCCTAAAAGAACAAGGAGGCCGCGGCTACTGATTAAACCGAGGACTGAAAAGGCAGCGGCGACGACCGGGACAGAAGAGAGAGCTCAGCGCCCCCCGGGACAGAAGAGAGAGAGCTCAGTGCCCCCCCGGGACAGAAGAGAGAGCTCAGCCCTTCCCCCCGGGACAGAAGAGAGAGCTCAGCGCCCCACCCCCGGACAGAAAAGAGAGCTCAGCGCCCCCCCCAGACAGAAGAGAGAGCTCAGCCCTCCCCCCGGGACAGAAGAGAGAGCTCAGCCCCCCGGGACAAGAGAGAGCTCAGCCCCCCCGTGACAGAAGAGAGAGCTCAGCGCCCACGGGACAGAAGAGACAGAGCTCAGCCCCCCAGGACAGAAGAGAGAGAGAGCTCAGCCCCCCCAGGACAGAAGAGAGAGAGAGAGCTCAGCCCCCCAAGACAGAAGAGAGAGAGCTCAGCCCCAAGGGACAGAATAGAGAGAGAGCTCAGCGCCCACCGCGGGACAGAAGAGAGAGAGCTCAGCGCCCACCACGGGACAGAAGAGAGAGAGCTCAGCCCCCTGTGGGACAGAAGAGAGAGCTCAGCCCCCCCGGGACAGAAGAGAGAGCTCAGCCCCCCCCAGACAGAAGAGAGAGCTCAGCCCCCCCCCGGACAGAAGAGAGAGCTCAGCCCCCCCGGACAGAAGAGAGAGCTCAGCACCCCCCCGGACAGAAGAGAGAGCTCAGCCCCCCCCCCGGACAGAAGAGAGAGCTCAGCCCCCCCCGGGACAGAAGAGATAGCTCAGCCCCCCCGGACAGAAGAGAGAGCTCAGCCCCCCCAGGACAGAAGAGAGAGCTCAGCCCCCCAGGACAGAAGAGAGAGCTCAGCCCCCCCTGGGACAGAAGAGAGAGCTCAGCCCCCCTGAACAGAAGAGAGAGCTCAGCACCCCCGGGACAGAAGATAGAACTCAGCCACCCCTGGGACAGAAGAGAGAGCTCAGCCCCCCGGGACAGAAGAGAGAGCTCAGCCCCCCCAGACAGAAGAGAGAGCTCAGCCCCCCCCGGACAGAAGAGAGAGCTCAGCCCCTCTGGGACAGAAGAGAGAGCTCAGCCCCCCCCGGACAGGAGAGAGAGCTCAGCCCCCCCGGACAGAAGAGAGAGCTCAGCCCCCCCCCGACAGAAGAGAGAGCTCAGCCCCACCGGGACAGAAGAGAGAGCTCAGCCCCCCCCGGACAGAAGAGAGAGCTCAGCACCCCCCCGGGACAGAAGAGAGAGCTCAACCCCCCCGGGACAGAAGAGAGAGCTCAGCCCCCCCCCCGGAACAGAAGAGAGAGCTCAGCCTCCCCCCAGGACAGAAGAGAGAGCTCAGCCTCCCCCCGGGACAGAAGAGAGAGCTCAGCCTCCCCCCCGGGACAGAAGAGAGAGCTCAGCCTCCCCCCGGGACAGAAGAGAGAGCTCAGCACCCCCGGGACAGATGAGAGAGCTCAGCACCCCCCAGGACAGAAGAGAGAGCTCAGCCCCCCCAGGACAGAAGAGAGAGCTCAGCCCCCCCCCGGGACAGAAGAGAGAGCTTAGCCCCCCCGAACAGAAGAGAGAGCTCAGCACCCCCCGGGACAGAAAAGAGAGCTCAGCCCCCCCAGGACAGAAGAGAGAGCTCATCCCCCCCGGGACAGAAGAGAGAGCTCAGCCCCCCCCGGACAGAAGAGAGAGCTCAGCCCCCCCCGGACAGAAGAGAGAGCTCAGCCCCCCGGGACAGAAGAGAGAGCTCAGCCCCCCCAGACAGAAGAGAGAGCTCAGCCCCCCCCGGACAGAAGAGAGAGCTCAGCCCCCCCCGGACAGAAGAGAGAGCTCAGCCCCCCCGGACAGAAGAGAGAGCTCAGCACCCCCCCGGACAGAAGAGAGAGCTCAGCCCCCCCGGACAGAAGAGAGAGCTCAGCCCCCCCCCGGGACAGAAGAGAGAGCTCAGCCCCCCCCCGGGACAGAAGAGAGAGCTCAGCCCCCCCGGACAGAAGAGAGAGCTCAGCCCCCCAGGACAGAAGAGAGAGCTCAGCCCCCCCCGGACAGAAGAGAGAGCTCAGCCCCTCCGGGACAGAAGAGAGAGCTCAGCCCCCCCCGGACAGGAGAGAGAGCTCAGCCCCCCCGGACAGAAGAGAGAGCTCAGCCCCCCCCGACAGAAGAGAGAGCTCAGCCCCCCCGGGACAGAAGAGAGAGCTCAGCCCCCCCCCGGACAGAAGAGAGAGCTCAGCACCCCCCCGGGACAGAAGAGAGAGCTCAACCCCCCCGGGACAGAAGAGAGAGCTCAGCCCCCCCCCGGAACAGAAGAGAGAGCTCAGCCTCCCCCCAGGACAGAAGAAGAGAGAGCTCAGCCTCCCCCCCGGGACAGAAGAGAGAGCTCAGCCTCCCCCCGGGACAGAAGAGAGAGCTCAGCCTCCCCCCGGGACAGAAGAGAGAGCTCAGCCTCCCCCCGGGACAGAAAGAGAGAGCTCAGCACCCCCGGGACAGATGAGAGAGCTCAGCACCCCCCAGGACAGAAGAGAGAGCTCAGCCCCCCAGGACAGAGGAGAGAGCTTAGCCCCCCCGGGACAGAAGAGAGAGCTTAGCCCCCCCGAACAGAAGAGAGAGCTCAGCACCCCCCGGGACAGAAAAGAGAGCTCAGCCCCCCCAGGACAGAAGAGGAGAGCTCATCCCCCCCGGGACAGAAGAGAGAGCTCAGCCCCCCCCGGACAGAAGAGAGAGCTCAGCCCCCCCGGGACAGAAGAGAGAGCTCAGCCCCCCCCCCAGACAGAAGAGAGAGCTCAGCCCCCCCCCCGGACAGAAGAGAGAGCTCAGCACCCCCGACAGAAGAGAGAGCTCAGCACCCCCCAGGACAGAAGAGAGAGCTCAGCCTCCCCCCCCCGAGACAGAAGAGAGAGCTCAGCCCCCCCTGGGACAGAAGAGAGAGCTCAGCCCCCCCGGACAGAAGAGAGAGCTCAGCCCCCCGGGACAGGAGAGAGCTCAGCCCCCCCAGACAGAAGAGAGAGCTCAGCCCCCCAGGGACAGAGGAGAGAGAGCCCACCCCCCGGGACAGAGGAGAGAGAGAGCTCAGACCCCTCCCCCCGTGGCGGGAACCAAACAAAGGATCTGGCCGTGGGGGGGGATCAGGGGGAGGGGTCGGCAGGTAGGGTAGTTAAGCTGGGCCGAGGGGGCCAGAGTGTTCACTTTGTGGCCAGGAGCGGGAGAAGAAGCCCACCCACCCTTCACATACACTTGGGGTTTAGGCTGTTGGTGCTCGGGGTGGGATCCATCCCCTCGTCACAGCGGGGGTGTGAGGCAATGCTGGGGGTAAAGGGGCGTGGTTAACATTTCAAGAGTTATGATTGGGGGTTATGATTAATATAAAATTAAATATTAAAGATATGTTTACAGATAAATGGATGGTTATGTTTACAGATATGGGTGTAATACATTGTTACAGCACTGTTATTGTTTACATGGGATTACAGTTCCATAAGTTCCATATATATATGGATATATGGATATATATATATGGATATATATATATATATGGATGGATATATATATATATATATATAGATATAGATATACAGTTGTGTTCAAAATTATTCAACCCCCAATGCTGTAAAGGGTTTTAGGGAATTTAGTGTACATTTGTAATTGTATTCAGAATGAAATCCTACAAGGACTTTTTAAAGAACCATATGCAACTAAAATGACATCAATTGGTTTTGTAATACAGTAGTAAATGTTTCTTTTGTGAATTCTTCATTGACACAATTATTCAACCCCTTAAAGACTACCACTCTGAAGAACAGAGGTTCATTCAAGTGTTTTCAATCAGGTATTGAAAACACCTGTGGATGTCACGGAGCAGCAATAAAGCATAATAAGCACCAATTAGGCAGCTTTAAAATGACTGTGATACTCAGCTCCTTCTAGACATTTACTGGTGTGGTTACAAACATGGTGAAGTCAAGAGAATGGTCCAGGAAGACAAGAGAAGAGGTGATTACTCTTCACAGGAAGGGCAATGGCTATAAGAAGATTGCAAAGATGTTAAACATACCAAGAGAGACCATAGGAAGCATCATTCGCAAATTCAAAGCAAAGGGCACTGTTGAAACGCTACCTGGTCGTGGCAGAAAGAAGATGCTGACTTCGACTGCTGTGCGCTACCTGAAGCGTAGAGTGGAGAAAAGTCCCCGTGTGACTGCTGAGGAACTGAGAAAAGATTTGTCAGATGTGGGTACTGAAGTTTCAGCTCAGACAATACGGCGCACACTGCGTAATGAAGGCCTCCATGCCAGAACTCCCAGGCGCACCCCCTTGCTGTCTCCAAAGAATAAGAAGAGTCGACTGCAGTATGCCAAAAGTCATGTGGACAAACCACAGAAGTTTTGGGATAGTGTTCTGTGAACTGATGAAACAAAATTAGAACTGTTTGGGCCCATGGATCAACGCTATGTTTGGAGGAGGAAGAACAAGGCATATGAAGAAAAGAATACCTTGCCTACAGTGAAGCATGGCGGGGGATCAATCATGCTTTGGGGCTGTTTTGCTTCTGCAGGTACACGGAAGCTTCAGCGTGTGCAAGGTACCATGAATTCTCTTCAGTACCAGGAGATATTGGATGACAATGTGATGCAGTCCGTCACAAACCTGAGGCTTGGGAGACGTTGGACCTTTCAACAGGACAATGATCCCAAGCATACCTCCAAGTCCACTAGAGCATGGTTGCAGATTAAAGGCTGGAACATTTTGGAGTGGCCATCGCAGTCACCTGACTTAAATCCGATTGAGAACTTCTGGTTCATGGGACTTAAAGAAAGCAGTTGCAGTGCGCAAGCCTAAGAATGTGACTGAACTGGAGGCTTTTGCCCATGACGAATGGGCGAAGATACCCGTAGATCGCTGCAAGACACTTGTGTCAAGCTATGCGTCACGTTTAAAAGCTGTTATAACTGTAAAAGGATGTTGTACTAAGTACTAAGATTGAATGTCACTTGGGGGTTGAATAAAACTGATAATGATGTGAGCACAGAAAAGACATTTGTGGTTATTTCATTATAAATGTTATGTTATATTTGTCTGACCTACACGTGCCTTTTTGATTTAATTGTAAGCAAGATGACTGAATGATCAAAATCAATGTCAAACTGGCCAAAACACTCAATTTCAGTGGGGGTTGAATAATTTTGAACACAACTGTATGTGGCCTGTAATAAATATCCACTTTTAGAAGGAACTTAAATGTGAGGGTGTGAATTAATGCGCCGAGCGACAAGCAGCAATGGGCACCTCATGGATCATTGAGCTCAATCTGGGGATCTCACGGGAAGCACCGGGGGAAGCTCTGATACACACCAACACCTTTATGTCTCCACAACACGAGACCCCCCGACCCTGAGAGACCCCGGGGGTCACAGAATATTCATATCCGTCCGGAATTATCCTCATCCTTGCGGATTTTCAGATTCACAAGGTCGTCGCACTGGCGCAGGATCTGCACCGCGTCCTCCATCGAGCAGTTTTCTAGCCGTATGTTGTCTATGGCCAGTAACTTGTCTCCTGGTTCCAGCGTGCCGGTCCTGGAGACACCAGAGCAAAGCACCCATTAAATGGTTACCGCGAGACCAAATGGTAAAACCGCCCGGCAGGTCTCACCACGATCCCGCGAAGGAAGCTTTTTAAATGGGAAGAACAGAACCACGAGGGATCTGGTGCCTGAAAAATACGAGGTGCTGCAGCTTCCAGCCAGACAGAGGATGCCCACCTGTGCGCCACGCTGCCCTTCTTTATGTCAGATATAATCAGAGGTTCCCCAGGTTTCCGGCTCGCGGCTGCAAGGAAACACCAATTAATAAACCTTTTTTAGCCCCCCCTGCGTGACATCACACGAACAGATAAACACATCCACCTTCATCACAAACAATATATACACAAACCCTCCATCCAGTCACCATCTTCCAGCAACGCCAAAGCTGGCCGAGAATGATGGGAAAAGTAGGCCCGCGAGAGAGAGAGGGGCGCGGGAGGTGAGAGGGGCAGGAGGAGAGGGGCAGGAGGAGAAGCGTGAGGCGCGGGAGGTGAGGCGCGGGAGGTGAGAGGGGCAGGAGGTGAGAGGGGCAGGAGGAGAGAGGGGCAGGAGGAGAGCGGGGCAGGAGGAGAGAGGGGCAGGAGGAGAGAGGGGCAGGAGGAGAGGGGCAGGAGGAGAAGCGTGAGGCGCGGGAGGTGAGGCGCGGGAGGTGAGGTGGGAGGTGAGGCGTGGGAGGTGAGGCGTGAGAGGCGCAGTGCGGGAGGTGAGGCGCGGGAGGTGAGGAGCGGGAGGTGAGGCGTGAGAGGTGAGGCATGGGAGGCGAGGTGCGGGAGGTGAGGCAGGTGAGGCGTGAGAAGTGCGGGAGGTGAGGCGTGAGAAGCGCAGGAGGTGAGGCAGAAGGTGAGGCGTGAGGTGAGGCGAGGCATGAGAGACGCGGTGAGAGGCGTGAGGGGAGGCGCGAGAGGTGAGGCACGGGACGTGAGGCAGGAGGTGAGGTGTGAGAAGCGCGGGAGGTGAGGCACGGGAGGCGAGGCAGGAGGTGAGGTGTGCGGTGAGAGGCGTGAGGTGCGGTGCGGGAGGTGTGAGAAGCGCGGGAGGTGAGGCGTGAGAAGCGCGGGAGGTGAGGGGTGAGAGGTGCAGGAGGTGAAAGGCGCGGAAGGTGAGGTGTGAGGTGTGGGAGGTGAAAGGTGCGGAAGATGAGGTGTGAGGCGTGGGAGGTGAGGTGTGAGAGGTTCGGGATGTGGTGTGTGAGGTGCGGTAGGGGAGATGCGCGAGGTGAGGTGCGCGAGGTGTGGTGTGTGAGGTGCAGGAGGTGATGTGTGTGAGGTGCAGGAGGTGATGTGTGTGAGGTGCAGGAGGTGATGTGTGTGAGGTGCGAGAGGTGAGGTGTGGGTGAGGTGTGAGAGGTGCAAGAGGTGAGGTGTGAGAGGTGCAAGAGGTGATGGAGGTGCGAGAGGTGTGGGAGGTGCGGTGTGAGAGGTGAGGGAGGTGCGAGTATTGAGGTGCGGGATGTGAGGTGAGGTGTGAGGTGCGGGAGGTGAGGTGTGAGAAGTATGGGAGGTGTGAGGTGCGGGAGGTGAGGTGTGAGAAGTATGGGAGTTGTGAGGTGCGGGAGGTGAGGTGTGAGAAGTATGGGAGGTGTGAGGTGCAGTGTGCGGGAGGTGTGCGGGAGGTGCAAGAGGTGAGGTGTGAGGTGCGGGAGGTGAGGTGTGCGGGAGGTGAGGTGTGAGAGGTGCAGGAGGTGAGGTGTGAGAAGTATGGGAGGTGTGAGGTGCGGGAGGTGAGGTGGTGAGAAGTATGGGAGGTGTGAGGTGCGGGAGGTGAGGTGTGAGAAGTATGGGAGTTGTGAGGTGCGGGAGGTGAGGTGTGAGAAGTATGGGAGGTGTGAGGTGCAGTGTGCGGGAGGTGTGCGGGAGATGCAAGAGGTGAGGTGTGAGGTGCGGGAGGTGAGGTGTGAGAGGTGCAGGAGGTGAGGTGTGAGAAGTATGGGAGGTGTGAGGTGCGGGAGGTGAGGTGTGAGAAGTATGGGAGTTGTGAGGTGCGGGAGGTGAGGTGTGAGAAGTATGGGAGGTGTGAGGTGCAGTGTGCGGGAGGTGTGCGGGAGGTGCAAGAGGTGAGGTGTGAGGTGCGGGAGGTGAGGTGTGCGGGAGGTGAGGTGTGAGAGGTGCAGGAGATGAGGTGTGAGAAGTATGGGAGGTGTGAGGTGCGGGAGGTGAGGTGTGAGAAGTATGGTAAGTATAAACAAAGTGAGGAGAGCAGCTGCAGGGCCTGTCCGAATGCCGATAGAGCATTCGGACAGGCCCTGCAGCTGCTCTCCGCTCATACTTATCTTCCGCGCGTGCGCTCGTTGGAAGGACCCCAGCCACGATCACATGGTTCCACGTGGTCGCGGCTGGGGACCTTCCAAGGAGCGCACGCGCGCGCAAAGACTTTCCCGGCGTCGCTCAGGAAGGTAAGTATGAGCGGAGGGGGGCAAATCCATGTGCTGGGGGGCAGTATCCACGAGCTGGGGGCATTATCCACGAGCTGGAGGGCATTATCCATGAGCTGGGGGGCAATATCCACGAGCTGGGGGCAATATCCACGAGCTGGGGGCAATATCCACGAGCTGGGGGCATTATCACGAGCTGGGGGGCATTATCCACAAGCTGGGGCAGATCCAGGAGGCTGGGGGCATTATCCACAAGCTGGGGGCATTATCCACGAGCTGGGGGGGCATTATCCACGAGCTGGGGGAGCATTATCCACGAGCTGGGGGGCATTATCCACGAGCTGGGGGGCATTATCCACGAGCTGGGGGGCATTATCCAGGAGCTGGGGGGCATGATCCAGGAGCTGGGGGCATTATCCATGAAGTGTGGGAGGTGAGGTGTGAGTGGTGAGGGAGGTGCGAGTATTGAGGTGCGGGATGTGACGTGAGGTGTGAGGTGCGGGAGGTGAGGTATGAGAAGTATGGGAGGTGTGAGGTGCGGGAGGTGAGATGTGAGAAGTATGGGAGTTGTGAGGTGCGGGAGGTGAGGTGTGAGAAGTATGGTAGGTGTGAGGTGCAGTGTGCGGGAGGTGTGCGGGAGGTGCAAGAGGTGAGGTGTGAGGTGCGGTGTGCGGGAGGTGAGGTGTGAGAGGTGCAGGAGGTGAGGTGTGAGAAGTATGGGAGGTGTGAGGTGCGGGAGGTGAGGTGTGAGAAGTATGGGAGGTGTGAGGTGCAGTGTGCGGGAGGTGTGAGAGGTGAGGTGCGGGAGGTGAGGTGTGAGAGGTGCGGTGTGAGAGGTGCGATAAGTGAGGTGTGAGAGGCGTGGGAGGTGCGGGCGGTGAGGTGTGAGAGGTGCAGGAGGTGAGGTGTGAGAAGTGTGGGAGGTGAGGTGTGAGAGGTGAGGTGCGAGAGGTGAGGTGCGAGAGGTGAGGTGCGAGAGGTGAGGTGCGAGAGGTGAGGGAGGTGAGGTGTGCGGTGCGAGAGGTGAGGTGTGCGGGAGGTGAGGTGTGAGAGGTGTGGTGTGAGAGGTGCGAGAGGTGAGGTGTGCGATGCGAGAGGTGAGGTGTGCGGGAGGTGAGGTGTGAGAGAGGTGCAGGAGGTGAGGTGTGAGAGGCGCGGGAGTCTGGCACAGGTGTTCATTACAGACCGCAGAGAGAGAATCTGGGATCTCTTAAGGCCAGTGAGGAGGAGGTTACAGTAGTCGAGGTGGGAGATAGTAAGTGGTTGGATGAGCATTTCAGTGGAATCCTGGGTTAGAAAGGTCAGAATTTGGTTAATGACTTTACGTGAGGAGAGGTCAGAGGACACCGGGACGGTGAGCCTGTGAAGTGGAGTACGAGGTGACCCCACCTGTTCCGGTGGGAGAGGTTGAGGTTTCAGAGAGTGCACAGTTGGAAACAACCTGCTGCTCGGCCTGTCCCTTCTCGATCTGGGAATTGCTCCAGGCCCTGACCCATGTTTGGCAGGTTATTGGTTACACCCCGGCTCAGGACTCGGAGTGGGCCCGTGTTTTATTGGCTACGTCTGGGGTCTCTCCAGTAAGCAGACACTTGGCCTGCGGCACGTTACTCACAGCTGATGGTGATCCCCAGCTCCACTCCTCTCTTCTTGGGCAGTTTGACGTGGAAGGTGCCGCTGCTCGGGACCACCGACTCTTGGTATGAAAGACGAGAAGCAGATTAGAGGTCAGTGTCGGCTTGTCCAGCGTCGCACGATGTGCCCCCTCAGTTCCCCCCTCAGTTCCCGGATGACACTCCGACTCACCGGCTACATCGTACTCGATCTCCAGCACCACCTTATTGGAGAGTGCGGCATCTCGGAGGAGCTGGTTGGCCTCTTCCAGCGTGCCGTCCTCAGTGAGGATTCCATTGATTGAGAGCAAACGGTCACCGACCTGGAGGAGCCCGCATCTGCCGGCACAACCGAGAAACAAGTGTCCGTTATAAAACGAGGCTCACAGCCACCAAGAGGTTCCTGTATGGAGACCGAGCTCAGGAGGCGCGCGCGGCAGATCAGGGGAAGCTATAGTGTGCGCGTGCAGGTACCGAGCGCTGACTGAGCCGAGAGCGCCGACCGAGCAGAGAGTGAGACCCTGCGACAGGATGGTAGTCCTTCGGCTGTCCTGCTTTCCAGATGCCCCTGCTGTGGATCAGCCCGACTACCGAGTGGCTCGGCACTCGGCGTCCCGAGCAGCCTGATCCGCTGGTCCTGGGTGCTGGGAATGGCTTTGTTAGGGCCGCTGTATGGAAGTGGTGCTGTCTGGGGTAGTGGATTTGAGGGTCCACTGGTTCAGGTGCCCCGGGGCCGATTTGATGTTCCTCTTCTGGGGTAGGTAGGGTTTCGGAAGACCGCTGAGTGTCTTCCTTGGTGAATGTGATTTGCCCTGAAATAAACCAGTGAATTGCTTTATTTAGGGGTTTCAACAGGGTCATTTATACAACTTCACACACACAGATTACTAGGGTTGCACCGATACCGATACTAGTATCGATATCGGTGCCGATACCGGGTACTGCAGGAGTACTTGGTACTCGTGCAGTACCCCCCGATATTTTTTTCCAATACCGGAAGCCGGCATTGAGCCGGCTTGCCGGCATCCTAGGGGCTGGGGCGGCTGTCCGAATGCTCTATCGGCATTCGGACAGGCCCTGCAGCTGCTCTCTGCATTGTTTAATACTTACCTTCCTGGGCGCCGCTGGGAAAGTCTTTGCGCGCGCGAGCTCCTTGGAAGGTCCCCAGCCGCGACCACATGGGACCATGTGATCGCGGCTGGGGTCCTTCCAACGAGCGCACACGCGGGAACTTTCCCGGCGTCGCTCAGGAAGGTAAGTATAAACAAAGTGAGGAGAGCAGCTGCAGGGCCTGTCCGAATGCCGATAGAGCATTCGGACAGGCCCTGCGGCTGCTCTCCGCTCATACTTACCTTCCTGAGCGACGCCGGAAAGTTTCCGCGCGTGCGCTCGTTGGAAGGACCCAGCCGCGATCACATGGTCCCACATGGTCGCGGCTGGGGACCTTCCAAGGAGCGCACGCGCGCGCGCAAAGACTTTCGGCGTCGCTAAAGGAAGGTAAGTATGAGCGGAGAGGGGCAAATCCATGTGCTGGGGGGCAGTATCCACGAGCTGGGGGCATTATCCACGAGCTGGAGGGCATTATCCACGAGCTGGGGGCAATATCCACGAGCTGGGGGCAATATCCACGAGCTGGGGGCATGGGCAGATCCAGGAGCTGGGGGCATATCCACAAGCGGGGGCATTATCCACGAGCTGGGGGCATTATCCATGAGCTGGGGGGCAATATCCACGAGCTGGGGGCATTATCCACGAGCTGGGGGCATTACCACGAGCTGGGGGCATTATCCACAGCTGGGGGCATTATCCACGAGCTGGGGGGCATTATCCATGAGCTGGGGGCATTATCCATGAGCTGGGGGCAATATCCATGAGCTGGGGGGCAATATCCATGAGCTGAGGGGCAATATCCATGAGCTGGGGGCAATATCCATGAGCTGGGGGCAATATCCATGAGCTGGGGGGCAAATCCATGAGCTGGGGGCAAAATCCATGAGCTGGGGCAATATCCATGAGCTGGGGGCAATATCCATGAGCTGGGGGCAATATCCATGAGCTGGGGCAATATCCATGAGCTGGGGCAGTATCCATGAGCTGGGGGATATCCATGAGCTGGGGGCAATATCCATGAGCTGGGGGGCAATATCCATGAGCTGGGGCAATATCCATGAGCTGGGGGGGCAAATCCATGAGCTGGGGGGCAAATCCATGAGCTGGGGGCAAAATCCATGAGCTGGGGGCAAAATCCATGAGCTGGGGGGCAAATCCATGAGCTGGGGCAAATATCCATGAGCTGGGGCAATATCCATGAGCTGGGGGCAATATCCATGAGGACCTTCCAAGGAGCGCACGCGCGCGAAGACTTTCCCGGCGTCGCTCAGGAAGGTAAGTATGAGCGGAGGGGGGGCAAATCTATGTGCTGGGGAGCAGTATCCATGAGCTGGGGGCATTATCCACGAGCTGGGGGGCAATATCCATGAGCCGGGGCAATATCCATGAGCTGGGGGCAATATCCATGAGCTGGGGGGCAAATCCATGAGCTGGGGGGCAATATCCATGAGCTGGGGCAATATCCATGAGCTGGGGGATATCCATGAGCTGGGGCAATATCCATGAGCTGGGGGGCAAATCCATGAGCTGGGGGCAATATCCATGAGCTGGGGGGCAATATCCATGAGCTGGGGGGCAATATCCATGAGCTGGGGCAATATCCATGAGCTGGGGGGCAAATCCATGAGCTGGGGGGCATATCCATGAGCTGGGGGGCATATCCATGAGCTGGGGGGGCATATCTATGAGACCTGGGGGCTTTATATGAGGTCTGTTCTTATTGGAAAGCGTCACGTGACATAAAATAAAAGTATCGGTACTTGGTATCGGTGAGTACTTGAACAAAAGTAGCGGTACTCGTACCCGGTCTTAAAAAAGTGGTATCGGTGCATCCCTACAGATTACCAACTCCTCCGCCCACACAACCAGCATCGATTGGCTCCTTTCCCAGCCTCCTGGTCCATATCAGGTCCCTTTTAGGCTCCCCCATTGTCCAGGGGATTAGGCAGATGAGGTCTTGGAAAAACCTCCAACCAGCTGGCTTGCTGTATCCTCCATCTTGGGGCCATGCGGTCCTTTGTCCTTGTGACCCATGGAAAGCTGGACAAACCGGAGACTGGAGCAATACATACATACAGTTTTCTACATCTGAATCTACACTCACACAATAGAGGATACATTTTAAATACACCACACGTCATAAAACCACACAAGTAATAACATACAGAGATTGTCCATACAGTATTTAAACGCAAAACCGAAAAATGGTCTTTAAAATTGGAGCAGTCAGTTCCTTGTGGCTCTCTGAGGAGTCAGATGTCAGCTCCATGACATTACTCCCCCCCAAAAGAGTCCGACAGACGCAGTTGGACCCTAACGGGTCAACTCAGGGAGGTCGGAGCAAGGTGAGTCAGGGCTCCAGGGCTGTTTGCCGGGACAGTCCATCGGCATTCCCATTTTGGGCCCCAGGCCGGTATTGGATTGTGAAATTAAATGGCTGCAATGCCAGGCTCCAGCGCAGCAATCTACCGTTCTCTCCTGCCACTCGGTTGAGCCAAACCACGGGGTTGTGGTCGGTCATCACAGTGAAGGAGCATCCATAGACGCAAGGCTGAAATTTCTTTAGGGCCAAAACCAGGGCCAAACACTCCTTTTCTACGGCGGCGTACCCCACTTCCCGGGGTAGAAGTTTGCAGCTGATAAAAGCCACCGGATGCTCCACTCAGTCGTTGCCCACTTGGCTCAATACGGCTCCCAGTCCAAACATGATGGCGTCGGTGTGGACGACAAAGCGTTTGTTATAATTTGGTGCCGCCAGGATGGGAGCTTGAGTCGGGCGGTTTTGAGTTGGTGGAATGCCGCCTCACACTCCAGGGACCACAGGACTTGTTGGTGTAGGGATTTTTTTGTCAGGTTAGTCAGGGGTTTGGCGAGGTCACTGTAATGGGGGACGAATTTCCGGTAGTACCCAGCGGTCCCTAGGAAGGCAAGGACCTGGGTCTTGGTTATGGAAGTGGGCCAATCTAGGATGGCCTCCATGTTGGCAAACTCAGGTTGCTGCTTCCCACACCCCACCCGGTGGCCGAGGTACTGTACCTTGGACATCCCGATCCAGACTTGTCAGGCTTCAGGGTCAGGTTAGCGGCCCTGATCCTATCTAACACCACCCCCAGATGGTGGATGTGTTCCTCCCAGATCTGGCTATAGATGGCTATGTCGTCCAGGTAGGCGCAGGATAACTCCTGCAGGCCGTCGAGGAGGCGATCAATTAACCGATGGAAGGTAGCCGGAGCGTTCTTCATCCCGAACGGCATGACCAAAATTGGTACAGGCCGAAACGGGGTGATGAAGGCCGACTTGGGGATGGCCTCCTGCTTGAGGGGAATCTGCCCGTACCCCTTACACAGATCAAAAGTGGTCAAGAAGTGCCCAAGGGAGATCTGGTCTAACAGCTCGTCAACTCGGGGCATGGGGTACGCCTCGGTGACGGTGCAAACATTCAACCTCCTATAGTCGACGCAGAACTGGGTGGTGCCATCCTTCTTGGGGACCAACACCACCGGGGAGGCCCACGGGCTGGTTGAGGGTTCAATCACCCCTAGCTCAAGCATGTCCTGGATTTCGGCCCGCATGGGTTCTCAGACTGCCTCCGGGAGCTTGTGCGCCGGCTGCCTCAATGGCCTCTGCCCAGGGGTTTCTACTTTGTGTAGGGTCTGACGGGTATAGCCCGGGAGCGTGGAGAAGACCTCCAGGCGGTCCTGGAGTACCTGCCTAACTTGGGCCTGTTCGTGGGGTCCCAACCCCTCTCCTAGCTGAACATCTTCCACCCCGGAGGACTTGCTATTTATCCCAGGGAGTTCCAGTATGGGGGATCTGTTCTGCCTCCTCGGTGGCTGGAGTGCAGATGGCAGCCACTGCCTCAGCCCATTCGTGGTAGGCTTTCAGCATGTTGACGTGGAATGTCAGCTTGATCCTGGTGTCGGCGAAGCTGACAACCACATAGGTGGTATCCCCCAGTTGGTCTACCACCTGATAGGGGCCCTGCCAGGACGCCTGCAGCTTGTTCTGCCACTGTTGTTTCAGTACCAGGACATTTTGCCCCACGAAGAAGGAGTGGCTTCGAGCGGATCGGTCATGCCATGCTTTTTGCTGGGCCTGGGCTGCCTGCATATTCACCTGGACTAGGCCCGTGAGCTCTCTGAGGCGCTCGCGTAGTTCTAAAACATAGCTCAGGACGGGGAGTCGTTCAAGCTCCTGTCTCCCTTCCCACTGTGCCCTAACTAAACAAAAGGGGCCCCTAACCCAGCGCCCGTATAACAACTCGAAGGGGGAGAACCCGGTGGACTCCTGGGGCACCTCTCTATATGCAAATAACAGGTGGGGCAGATATTTTTCCCAGTCCTTCCTATCCTGGATGAAGGCCCGGATCAACTGATTTTTTTTAGAGATAGGATTTTAACCAGGAAGGATACATTGAGATTTCTCTCGTTTTCAAGTATGTCCTGGGTGGCGAGTCTGTACCGATAGGTGTCTTGCCCAAGGACACTTACTGGAGAGGTTTGTCATGGAACGGACATAGGGGCTCTGACCAGCGAGCCCCAGAACTAACAGCCTGGGACATTTCAAAGACCTTTTTCTTTATTTGAGACTCTTTCGGTTTTGCGTGTTGAAATGAACAGTTATACCTTTTCTAGATGTGGTTTTATTGGTGTGATGTATTACCATGTATCCTGTATTGTATGAGTGTGGATTCAGATGTGTAATTGTGTGATGCATTTAAAGGTATTATATTTCCCCTTGGTTGCTAGGAGTGAAAGGCTGTGTTGAAATTCAATTGTATGCTAATTCTGTGTACATTAGCTCTGTGTGTGTGTGTTAATCTGATGATGCAAGCATGCCATTGTATGCAAATTGAGTTCCCATTCAAGCCTGGGCATGTCTCCTTTGTGTGTGAGATGTTTAAATGCGTGTCCCATTTGAGTAAAGAGTCAGTTCAACTGCGTTTGACATGAAGCATACAGCCCGTTTGGTGTCGTCATTTCATAGCTAAAATCACAGTGCAGGAGACACTCTGCGGTCTCCTAGCTCCCCACTACGCAGAACGGGTCAACTTAATTCGGCAGCACCATCTCGCCAAGTAACGCCAGGGTCATCTCAGGTTGCTCGAGACGCCGAGTGCCGTGCCACTCGTTAGTCGGGCCTGACGCCATCAAGAGGGGGTCAGATTGGAGCACACCCGCAGACGGATAACACCTCATTCCGTCACACTGGTGGCAAGCGGTGAGGATAGCTCTCTGCACCCCCAGAAGACCCTCATCATGGCAGCATATGCCAATTATAAACGGGACACACTGCGGGGCATGCTGGAGGACCGTGGAGGAACCGTGGGCTCAAAGAGCAAGGATGCCCTGGTCGAAGAATTGGCGGCCCTGGATCAGCAGACCAGGGACCTGCCCGCAACCTCACCACCGATCGTAGCTCAGGCGTCCAGCCCTGAAAACTCCTTACAGAGGAAGGTACAGCAGCGGGCAGCGGCTTGCGGAGCCGCGCCGACAGAAGCCACCTTCCAGAACTTCGTCCGGGACATCACCCATGAAGAAGAACAGGAGCGGGTGCGCCAACATGAGATACGGCTGGAGGAAATCCAGTACCAACAGGGAGGAAACCCCAACTGGGAAAGACCAACGGCACGGAAGGTGCCCTTCCAGGCCTTCAAGAGCTTCAACGAGGCAGAGGAGGAAATAGAAAGTTTCCTCCAGGACTTTGAACGCTCGTGCCAACTACACGAGGTTCAACGGGCCGCTTGGGTTTTGATCTTGGCGTGTAAACTAACAGGGCGGGCTGCGGAGGCCTACAGGACTGTCCCAGACGAAGAAGCCCGGGACTACGAACAGGTGAAACAAACCCTGCTGGCCCGTTTTGCCATCACCCCCGAAGCCAGCCGGATGAAATTCCGAAATTCCCGACGGCCCCACGGTACTACCCATGTGGAGTGGGCGCACCGGCTGCAACGGGACATGAAGACCTGGTTCGCCGGAAGCAAGGCTCGAACCCTCGAAGAAGTCACTCAGCTGTTCCTTCTCGAGCAGTTTGTCGACCACACCGCCCCGGCCGTGCGGGAGTGGGTGAGGGACAAGAAGCCCCAGACGGTGCAGCAAGCGGCCACCTGGGCCGATGAGTATACGGACATGCGCACGTCCCACGGGGGGGGGAAAAGACCTCCACCCTCCCGATCCACCCTACCACCTCCCCGTGCCACACCCCCACCTCCCCAGCCGGAGCCAACAACATGCTGGCCCGCACCCCGGGTCCCAAACCGGGCCCCTTCCACGGCTACCATCCGTTGTTATGGGTCGGCCAGATGGGCCACTACCGCCAGAACTGCCCCAACCAGCCGCCCCTTCCGCGGGGCCCCATCCGAGCCCCACCCGCGGCTCATTGTTACCAGGAGGAATCCCCATACTGGGACCCACAGGAGGAATGGGGGATGCTGCATGAGGCCGATCCCGTGCAGGCTGCATCCGCCGACAACCGCCAACACCACAGACAGGCGGTATGGATTAACGGGCGGGCCGCCGAAGGTCTCCGTGACTCCGGCGCTACCATCACGCTTGTCCGGCCTCACCTGATTCCCCGAAAGGACCGGCTGGACCGCACCATCGCTGTTCGCGTAGCCGGAGGCAAGGTGCTCCGACTCGCTACCGCCCGAGTCCATTTGGATTGGGGGTCGGGGGAGGGATCCGTGCGGGTGGGGTTACTCGACCAACTACCGGCAGAAATCCTCCTGGGGAACGACCTGGGACGCTTGGTATCCGCCTACGCCACGGACGCGGCCGCCCCAGTGACCACCCGGCAACAAAGCCACCGGATCGACCAAGGCACTCCGGTCGGGACCCAGGTGAGACCAACCAGACCTCTCCGACCTCCCAAACCCCCCCAAGCCTCCCAGACCTCCCTCCCCCCGACCGGACGAACCCACATCTCCTACCCCGGACCACCCCCTCACGTGGAGCTCTCCAGCCACCTCCGGCACCAGACCCAGACTAACCCCACCCTAGAAAGGTACCGGACCGGGGGGCCGGCGAGGGTCCCGGCGACGGACTGGACGACAGCATTGAGTGGGAAGATGGGCTACTGTATCGGTACACCAATAGGGGAGACGCTCAGAAACCACGGGCTCCCTACAAACAGCTAGTAGTACCGCAGGCCCCCAGAAAGGAACTCTTGAGACTGCCCACGACATTCCCCTCGCCGGCCATCTAGGAATGGCCAAGACCCGACACCGGTAAACCGAGCATTCTTCTGGCCTCGCCTTAGTGAGGATGTCCGGGAGTACTGCCGCACTTGCCCGACCTGCCAGAAAACGGGGAAAACTGGGACCACCCGAAAGCCCCCTTCACCCTATGCCCATCATTCAAGAACCCTTTAGTCGGGTGGCGGTAGACATAATTGGTCCCTTACCCCGCCCCAGCGCCACCGGGAAGAGATATATTCTCACCGTGGTGGACTATGCCCCCGATACCCCGAGGCGGTGGCCCTGTCTAACATTCAGGCAGACACCGTCGCCGATGGCCTCCTACAGGTGTTCTCTAGGGTAGGATTTCCTCAGGAAATCTTGTCTGATCAGGGCTCCCAATTCACCGCTGAGCTAACCCAACAGCTCTGGCGCCTGTGCGGGGTTAAGGCGCTTCACAGCGCCCCATACCACCCGCACGACGGGCTGTGCGAGCGGTTTAATGGGACCCTGAAACAGCTCATCCGCGCTTACACCCAGAGAGGAAAGACTGGAGAGAAACTACCCCACCTGTTATTTGCCTACCGGGAGGTTCCCAAGAGTCGACCGGGTTCTCCCCCTTCGAACTCCTGTACGGGCGACGGGTGCGAGGCCCCCTAGGCTTAGTCCGGGCGCAGTGGGAGAGGGGACAGGAAGCCGAAGGGCTCCCCGCCGTGAGTTACGTCCTGGAGCTCCGAGAGCGCTTGACCGAACTCATGGCGATGGTTCAGGGGAACATGCAGGCAGCCCAGGCCCAGCAGAAGGCATGGTACGACCGCTCTGCCCGCAGCCGCTCGTTTCTCGTGGGGCAGAAGGTCCTGGTGTTGAAACCACAGAGGCAGAACAAGCTGCAGGCATCCTGGCAGGGCCCCTATAGGGTGGTCACCCAAGTGGGAGAGACCACCTACGTGGTTGTCAGCTGTACCGACACCAGGATCCAGCGGACGTTCCATGTCAATATGCTGAAGGCATACCACGAGCGCCCCGAGACGGTATCTGCCATCTGCGCTCCTGCGACCGAGGAGGCAGAACAGTTCCCCCTGGTAGACCTCCCCGGGATAGACGGTCGGCACTCAGGGGTGGAACAAGTGCAGCTAGGGGAAGGGTTGGGTCCCCATAAGCAGGAGCAGGCCAGGCAGCTGCTCCAAGAGCACCAGGAGCTCTTCTCCGCACTCCCTGGCTACACCAGGTGGAAACCCCCGGCCAGCGTCCCCTTCGGCAACCGGCATACAGACTCCCGGAGGCAGTACGCTAATCCATGCGGGCTGAAATCCAGGAGATGCTGGAGCTGGGAGTTATCGAGCCCTCTGCCAGTCCATGGGCCTCACCCGTAGTCCTGGTCCCCAAAAAGGATGGTACCACCCGGTTTTGTGTCGACTACCGGAGGCTCAATGACTGCACTGTCACGGATGCTTACCCCATGCCCCGAGTCGAGGAGCTGTTGGATCAGATCTCCCAGGGCCATTTCTTGACCACGGTAGATCTGTGCAAGGGGTACTGGCAGATTCCCCTTGCAGAGGAGGCGACCCCGAAGTCAGCCTTCATCACCCCGTTCGGCCTGTACCAGTTTCGGGTCATGCCGTTCGGGATGAAGAACGCCCCGGCCACTTTTCAGCGGTTGATCGATCGCCTCCTCGATGGCCTCCAGGAATTCGCTTGCGCGTACCTGGACGACATCGCCATCTACAGCCAGACTTGGGAGGAACACCTTCACCATCTGGGGGTGGTATTCGCTCGGATAAGGGACGCCAACCTGACCCTTAAACCCGCTAAGTGTAGGATAGGGATGTCCGAGGTACAGTACCGCGGCCATCGGGTGGGTCGGGGAACCCAGCGTCCAGAACCGGCCAAGATAGAAGCCATTCTGGAGTGGCCCACCCCCATCACCAAGACTCAGGTCCTTGCTTTCTTGGGCACGGCAGGGTACTACCGGAAATTCGTTCCCAACTATAGCGTCCTCGCCAAACCCGTGACCGACCTGACTAAGAAAACCCTGCCCCGCCAAGTCCTGTGGTCCCCGGAGTGCGAAACCGCCTTCCAACAACTGAAGACCGCCCTAACCCAAGCACCCCTCTTGGCAGCTCCCAATTATAACAAACGCTTCATTGTCCATACAGACGCATCGATGTTCGGACTGGGAGCCGTACTAAGCCAAGTGGGGGACGACGGGGGGATCATCCGGTGGCTTACATCAGCCGCAAACTCCTACCCCGGGAGGTGGGATACGCAGCGGTCGAGAAAGAATGTCTGGCCTTGGTTTGGGCCCTTCGAAAGTTCCAGCCGTATGTGTACGGGCGGTCCTTCACCGTAATGACGGATCACAACCCCCTGGTGTGGCTCAACCGGGTGGCGGGGGAGAACAGCCGCCTGTTGCGGTGGAGCCTGGCCCTCCAACCTTTTAACTTTTCTATCCAATACTGGCCCGGGCCACAGAACGGGAATGCCGACGGTCTATCCCGGCAATCGGCCCGGGAACCCGGAGATCCAAGCTCCCCGACTTCCCCTATTTGACCCGTGTGGGTCCAACCGGGTCCGTCGGACTCGTTTGAAGGGGGGAGGAATGTCATGGAACGGACATAGGGGCTCTGACCAGCGAGCCCCAGAACTAACAGCCTGGGACATTTCAAAGACCTTTTTCTTTATTTGAAACTCTTTCGGTTTTGCGTGTTGAAATGAACAGTTATACCTTTTCTAGATGTGGTTTTATTGGTGTGATGTATTACCATGTATCCTGTATTGTATGAGTGTGGATTCAGATGTGTAATTGTGTGATGCATTTAAAGGTATTATATTTCCCCTTGGTTGCTAGGAGTGAAAGGCTGTGTTGAAATTCAATTGTATGCTAATTTCTGTGTACATTAGCTCTGTGTGTGTGTAATCTGATGATGCAAGCATGCCATTGTATGCAAATTGAGTTCCCATTCAAGCCTGGGCATGTCTCCTTTGTGTGTGAGATGTTTAAATGCGTGTCCCATTTGAGTAAAGAGTCAGTTCAACTGCGTTTGACTTGAAGCATACAGCCTCGTTTGGTGTTGTCATTTCATAGCTAAAATCACAGTGCAGGAGACACTCTGCGGTCTCCTAGCTCCCCACTACGAAGAACGGGTCAACTTAATTCGGCAGCACCATCTCGCCAAGTAACGCCAGGGTCATCTCAGGCCACTCGAGATGCCGAGTGCCGTGACACTCGTTAGTCGGGCCTGACGCCATCAAGAGGGGGTCAGATTGGAGCACACCAGCAGACGGATAACACCTCATTCCGTCACAAGGTTGCTCACTGGGATCGAACCCAAGACTCCACAGGCTCGCTCCATGCAGAGCAGTGATGTTACTGTGACGGAACCATTCTCTTGCGCCTGTCCTGACTCTCCAGACACCCCTTCGTTGCGGTCAGCCCGGCTACTGGGAGCGCTGTCCTCAGCGCCTCGAGCAGCTTGACCCACCTGCTTCTGTTCCTCTGCCCTGGAGCCGTTAGGAATTTCCAGAAGGCCACTCGGTGCCTTCTGATGCTGAGTATATAGTGTAACGTAGTTTGTAATAAAGACACCAGGCGCGGCTGTATTCTTTAAAACAGGATTCTCTCTCTCTGAGCTCTGAGAGTTCTCTGACTTTTAATGAACAAAACGCCACCATTTATGCTGAAATCCAACAGTCATAATTTGCATAAAATGACGCACCTCGTCCTACCAATATACTAATTACATTATGTCAGTTATTTACAATAAACATTCTTTAGCCTTTAGCTCACACAACATTTGTATAATCCATTGTTCTAACACATCAGATTAAAGACAAACACTGAAAAAGGGAAAAGCCCTGGTGCATAAATTACACAGCAGTAAAGCTTGTTTACTGGCTATACAGAAACACATTTACCTACAGGAATATAAGTATATTTAAAACTAAAGTTACACCATTTACACTAAACTAATTTAAACTAAAACCAAACGATGTAAAATATATCTAAAATCACACGATATAAATGAACAAAGTCTCTTGGGGTTTGAAGCATGGAGCGTTACATCAGCTTCATGACATATATCCCCCCTTCCAGAACGGCAGGGCAAGCTTAGATCCCAAACGGATCGCTTGCCACTGACGAGACCTCTCACCTTGCCCCTCTTCTGTGCCATCTTCAAAGTTCCATGGTTGCGGGCACATAAGCAAAGTCAGTGGGGTCTGACGGTCGCTGGAAGGCTGTGGGTCCATAGTCCCTTGGTAAGAGGCAAGCCAACCCTCTTGTCCAGTGCTCCCAAGGACTCACCGCAGTAGTGTCTGCCAGGCAACAGGCCACCACAGTCCACAGACACAAAAGGTTTGCTAGCGGGCACACTGAAATTCCCCCCCCAACATCTTTCTGTCTCCAGGGCACCTCTGCAGACCCAGGACCAAGACACAGTCAGCAGTCCCAGTTCCCTGTCTCTCCTTCTGCTGATGCCCCCCTCCCAAACATTTAGCAGGGGCCCAGCCCACGGCAATCCCCACAATCCCAAAAGGGCGCAATTCTTCCTGGGACCAGGAATTTGGTAGTCTCTCAGGGTAGTCACTCACCGATTCTGTTGGTCTTCTAGGCAGGTAAGAAGTGGTCCCCTCTCTTGTAGCACCTTGGGTCACAGTGGTGGAGTGCTGGGTGGTCTCCATCTTCGTTGGGGACAAAGCACACTCTGATGCACAGTATCCACCTCCAGCAACACTGGGTACAATTGCTCCTCTATGCAAAATATAACAGGGGCAATGACTTGACTCCCTGTTGTGCTGCTCTCCTCCGTGGTGGGCACATGGGTGCTGGCAGCTTGTGCCAGGGACCACTCATCTTGGAGCTGTTGGCACTGTGCTCGTGTCCCTTCGAGCTCAGCCTGCAGATGGCTAACAGTGCCCTGGTGCTCCTGCTCCAATACACCTAGTTGGTGTGTCAGATGGCTCACCTCCATCTCGCTTGCCTTCGTTTGAGCGAGGCTCTCCTTCCGAGCTGCGTCGGCTTCTAGTAGCTGGTGTTGGCACAGCTGGAGTTGGTTCTGGAGCAGCTGTATTTCCTCTTGCTGCTCATGGGCCCATGTCTGCATAGTGTCTCGGGAGAGCTGTGTGCGCTGTAATTCCAGTTCACAGTTCTCCAGACAAATTTTAAAAGCAGTCCTTTCTGTCTGTAGAGCAGCTCTGGTTCGCCGTTCAGCCTCTAGTTGCTCAATCATTATACGGGAGCTGTGCTCCAGCTCCTCTATTTGCGCATGGGCTCCACTGAGCTCCGTGTGCAGGGTGTTGGTAGTGTCCTCGCAGACACAAACCTGGGCCGACAGTTGTCGTACAGTGGCTGCCTGTTCTCGTGCTTCATTGCAGTGGAAATCTCTCTCCTCCATGACAGTTCGCAGTTTATCCTGATGGTCCTGTAATGTCTCTGTCAGGGCCAATAGCTCTGCCCGACCATCATGCAAGTCAGCCTGTAATGAGCTGACCAGACTGTCCCTGGTCTGTGTGGCCCCATCTTTCAGGAGGGGAACAGCCTGGGTGCCAGTCTCTCCGGTGGCCTGATACTGCCCGCTGGAAGATGGCTTAATGCTGTAATCCCCGGGCTGTGATGGCACTGACCCTCCAGCTGTTGACATTCCTTCTCGAGTAGCTGGGCCTTGCTTCGCTCTGCCTCTCCATCTGCTCTCAGTTGGTCATTCAGCAATCTGGCCTTCTTGAGATTCTGGCCTACTTGCTCAGCGTTACTTTGCTCGTCTTTCAGCTTCTCCACCAGCTCCATAATCTGGGATTCCAGGAGACACTTTTCCCCCAAGGCTGTCTGGACTTTTAAAACGCCAATGGCCATGGCCTCCTCTCGAGCAGCATTATCCTTGGCAAGTAAGTCCTGTAAGCCAGTGAGCTCCATCTCCAGGCGCTGTACATTCACCTCCGCAGCATCTCTGGATAGTCTCACCTCATCCAGCTCTCTCTGGCCATCTTGCAGCTCATTTTGCTGGTTCTGTAATGTCTCTGTCAGGGCCATTATCTGTGCTCGAGCAGTAAGCAATTCAGACTGTAACAAGCTGACCAGATCGTCCATGGTCTGTGTGGCCCCATCTCTCATGAGGGGAACAGCCTGGGTGTCAGTCTCTCTGGTGACCTGATACTGCCCGCTGGAAGATGGCTTACTGTTGTAATCCCCAGGCTGTGAAGGCGTTCTGCTTTGGTCTGCTTTGGTTCGGCCACCTCTCTTTCTCTTCCGCTTCCCGCTGGCTGGTGTGGGGAGGCTTCCTCCAGGGGTCTCGAGGACTGGTAGCTGGGCTGCAGTCTGCAAACTTTTTAAGTCCATTTCGAGTGCCCATTCCTCAGCCATGAGTCCCTTCAGCACGGGCCAAAAGGCAGAGTCCTCATACACGTCCAGGTAGCGCCCCTGGATGGTGCACAATTCTGCATGTCTGGCAGCCAGGGCCGGATTAAGGGTATCATGGGCCTGGTGCCTAGGATTTTGTTGGGCCTATTTTTAGAAACTGAGGCAACAATCGCCAACTAAACTGTCAAATCGCCAAATACTGCCGAATTGACAGAAATACGGTGCAGTTCGCCACAATTAGGCGATCAGTGGCAGAGAAATTGTCCTATAGAGAAGTAATGGTTAATCTATTCACAGATGAGCGTATCACAGAGCTCCATAGCAATAAAACTCACATTAATGTGAAGTGTGTATGAGCGTATCACAGAGCTCCACGGAAAAAAAAAATCACAGTAATGTGCAGTGTGTGTATAAGCGTATCACAGAGCTCCACAGCAATAAAACTCACAGTAATGTGCGGTGTGTATGCGCACCTCACAGATATTCGCAGTAATAATACTCACACTCATACACACTGCAAATTACTGAGTTTTATTGCTGTGGAGCTCTGTGATACGCTCATACACACCGCACATTACTGTATCACAGAGCTCCACCGCAATAAAACTCACAGTAATGTGAAGTGTGTATAATCGTATCACAGAGCTCCACAGCAATAAAACTCATAGCAATGTGCAGTGTGAATTAGTAGTCATTTTTCATTTCTGTGTGACCCCCTTTCTTTTTCATTTCTCTGTGTGACCCCCTTTAATTTTTCTGTGACCCCCTTCTTTCATTTCTCTCTCTCTGTGACCCCCTTTCTTTTCATTTCTCTCTGTGACCCCATTTCTGTGTGACCCCCTTTCTTTCATTTCTCTGCGACTCCCCCTTTCTTTCATTTCTCTGTGTGACCCCCTTTCTTTTTCATTTCTCTCTGTGACCCCATTTCTGTGTGACCTCCTTTCTTTCATTTCTCTGTGTGACCCCCTTTTTTCATTTCTGTGTGACCCCCTTTTTCATTTCTCTGTGTGACCCCCTTTAATTTTTCTGTGACCCCCTTCTTTCATTTCTCTGCGACTCCCCCTTTCTTTCATTTCTCTGTGTGACCCCCTTTCTTTCATTTCTCTGTGTGACCCCCTTTTTCATTCCTCTCTGTGACACCCTTTCTCTTTTATTTCCTTGTGTGACCACCTTTTTTCATTTCTTTCTGTGACCCCCTTTCTCTTTCATCCCTCTCGGTCTGTCTACACTGTGTACTGCCACCCCCCATGCTGTCCACTCCTCCTCCCTGCCGAGTGAGATCAGAGGAGAGCTGAGGGGGGGCTCAGAAAGTTCACACAAAAAAACGCTGCCCAGGAGAATCGGCTGGGGGAAATCTTACCTTTCCCCCTGGCCGCTGGTCCTGCTCTCCGGTGTTTCCTCGCCTCCACTTCCACATGGCTGGAAACAGGAAGGCTTGCAGGAGGATGGGGAGGAGGAGCAGCTGGATGTGTCTCACTCAGCTGATGAGTGACCCCTACTGGCTGCTCCTCCCAATAATCCTCCTGCACAATACACATTTACATCGGCCGCACAGTGTGTGTGTGGCAGGCGCCTTTCGGCCGTGCGGTGACTGTGTGTGTCCTGTCTACCGGCCAGCAGTTTATCTATTCTTGGGGCAGTTGTGGGCCTATTTAATGGAAGGGGCCAGGAGCGGCCGCTCCATCCGCCCCTACATTAATCCGGCCCTGCTGGCAGCTTGTGCACTGCCATAATGGTCTCCCCCCTTAACGTAGATCCATGCTGGGCCAGGACCGTGGACACATAGCCTGGGGGAGGCTTCTCGTCAGCTTCCCAATCCTCCTCACTCACACATTGCAGCAAGTCCTCGTATTTGCACTCTAGATCGAGTGCGGCACGCAGCCAGTGCACCAACTGGTCTCCATGGCTCGCAGTGGGCTGAGGCCCCAACACTTGGGGTCTCCACAGCTGAATGTCCTCTGTGATTCTCTGCTCATAAGGAATAAATGAGCTGTCCTGATCCATAGTCCTCTGTAGACTGTTTACTTGCACCGCAGGCAAAAACCTCTGCGGTCTCTCTCAGCGGGGACACATCTCCACTCGCTCCGGGTTGCACCACACTTGTGCCTTTGACCCTTACTTCAGTATTCGTTCCTTCCATGGCTCTCCAGCAGGTCCTTCAGCGTGTCCTGCTTGCAGGCTGTATAGTTGGTCATCTCGGGGTGTATTGGTGTTGGAGAGCCTCTATCCACACCGCTTGCCACCAATGTGACGGAACCGTTCTCTTTCGTCTGTCCTGACTCTCCAGACACCCCTTCGTTGCGGTCAGCCCGGCTACTGGGAGCGCTGTCCTCAGTGCCTCGAGAAGCTTGACCCGCCTGCTTCTGTTCCTCTGCCCTGGAGCTGTTAGGAATTTCCAGAAGGCCGCTCAATGCCTTCTGATGCTGAGTATATAGTGTAACGTAGTTTGTAATAAAGACACCAGGTGCGGCTGTATGCTTTAAAACAGGATTCTCTCTCTCTGAGGTTGAGAGTTCTCAGACTTTTTAATGAACAAAACGCCACCATTTATGCTGAAATCCAACAGTCATAATTTGCATAGAATGACGCACCTCGTCCTACCAATATACTAATTACATTATGTCAGTTATTTACAATAAACATTCATTACATTCTTTAGCCTTCAGCTCACACAACATTTGTATAATCCATTGTTCTAACACATCAGATTAAAGACAATCACTGATAAAAGCCCTGGAAAAGCCCTGGTGCATAAATTACACAGCAGTAAAGCTTGTTTACTGGCTATACAGAAACACATTTACCTACAGGAATATAAGTATATTTAAAACCAAAGCTATGCCATTTTACACTAAACTAATTTAAACTAAAACCAAACGATGTAAAATATATCTAAAATCACACGATATAAATGAACATAAAGTCTCTTGGGGTTTGAAGCATGGAGCGTTACATCAGCTCCATGACAGTTACCTCTACTACAACCAGATTCTTTAGGGTCCCATTAAACCGCTCGCACAGCCCGTTCGTCTGGGGGTGGTACAGGGTGCTGTGGAGGGCCTTGACACCACAGAGGCGCCAGAGCTGCTGTGTCAGCTCAGCGGTAAACTGGGAACCCTGATCAGACAGTATCTCCTGGGGGAACCCCACCCAGGAGAACACCCGCAGGAGGGCGTCAACTATTGTATTGGCCTGAATGTTAGACCGGGGAATGGCCTCGGGGTACCGGGTGGCATAGTCCACCACCGTAAGGATGTATTTTTTTCCTGTGGCGCTGGGGCAGGCCAAGGGGCCGATTATATCCACTGCTACCCGGCTAAAGGGTTCCTGGATGATGGGTAGGGGTTGAAGCGGAGCTTTTGGGTGGTCCCCAGTTTCCCCCACCTTTTGGCAGGCCGGGCAGGTGCGGCAATATTCCCGCACATCAGCATGGAGTCTGGGCCAAAAGAAGGCTCGGGATAACCAACTGCGGGTCTTGGCTATCCCGAGGTGGCCGGCGAGGGGAATGTTGTGGGCCAGTTTTAAAAGTTCCGGTCTGCGGCACGACCAGCTGTTTGTGGGGTCCCTGTTTTCTCCTGGTGCCCACCCTCTCGGTGTATCTGTATAGGAGCCCTCCTTCCCACTCTATGCGGTCTTCCCCAACCCCTCCCTGGTCTTTGTCTGCCCTGTCCCGGTACCCTCCTAAAGTGGGATCAGTCTGGGTCTGGTGTCTGAGGTTGGCCGGGGAGTCCCAGGTTATGGGTTGGTCGGGTCGGGGGGACGGGGTTTGTTTTTGTCGGGTTTTCTGGGTCCCGGCTAGAGTGGTTTGTCTGGTGGCTCTGCTGGCGGGTGGTCACGGGTAGTACAGCGTCTGTGTCGTAGGCGGAGACCAGACGTCCCAGGTCATTCCCCAGGAGAACTCTGGCGTGCAAGTTGTTCAATAGGCCCACCTGCACGGCTCTTTCCCCGGAGCCCCAGTCTAGATGGACTTGGGCAGTGGACAGGCGTAGCACTCTACCTACGGCTACTCGGACAGCAATGGTCGGGCCGGATCGGGCCTTCGTGGGCACCAGGTGGGGAAGGATGAGGGTGATGATGGCCCTCGAATCGTGGAGACCCTGGGCCGCCCGCCCATTTATCCATACGGCCTGTCGATGCTGGCGGTTGTCTGCAGCTTGTACGGGGTCCGCCTCTTGTAGCATGCCCCACTCCTGACTGTCCTGGTATCGGGGTTCATTGTCATTGTCATTACAGTGAGCCGCTGGTGGTGCTGCACGGGCTGGGCCTCTTGGTGGGGGGGGGTTGGTTAGGGCAGTTCTGGTGATAATGTCCCACTTGGTTGCAGCCATAACAACGGATGGTTACAGTTGAGTTGGTGTGGGCTGCAGGACGAGACGCCGGCCAATGGGCTGGGGGGGGTCAGAATAGTGGATGGGCAAGAGGGGGGGGGTTGAGGAGCAGGCTGTTGATCACGCCCACTGTTCTTTCGGGTGTCGGTATATTCGTCCGCCCAGGTAGCAGCTTGCTGCACCATTTGGGGCTTTTTGTCCCTCACCCAATCTCGCACCGCCGTGGCCGTGTGTTCCAGCAACTGCTCCAGCAGCAATAGCTGGGTAATGTCCTCGATTGTTCGGGCTTGACTAACCTGGAACCAGTTTTTTAAATAACGCTGCAGCCGGTGGGCCCATCCCACATGTGTCGTGCCATTGGGCAGGCGGGAGGTCCAGAATTTTAGCCGACTGGCTTCTGGGGTGATGGCGAAGCGGGCCAGCAAGACCTGCTTCACCTGAGCATAGTCCATGGCCTCTTCGTCAGGGACTGTTCTGTATGCTTCCGCCGCTCGGCCTGAATGTTTGCTGGTCAAAATTCCGGCCCAGGCGGAACGTTGTACTCCATGTACCTGACATAGTCTTTTAAAGTCTTGGAGGAAGCCCTCAATTTCTTCCTCCGCCTCGTTAAGCGTTTGAAGTTCCGCCATCCGCTGTTCATGCTGGCGCTCCTTTTCCCGTTCTATTTCTTGGGCTTTGCGCTCCAGCTCTCAGTCTCTCTGCTCATCTTGTCATTGGATGTCCTCGATGGCTCGTTGGATCGCGGTCTCTGAGGGGGTGGCGCCATACATGGCTATCCTCTCCCGGACTCTTTTCTGAAAGAGGTCTTCTGTGTACGGGGTCCCAGGGCCCCCATTTTGTTGATCCATTTCGATCAGTTCCTCAACTAGAGCGTCTTTGGTCTTTGAGCCGGCGGCCCCTCCACGGCTTTCCAGCAGGTCCCGAAGCATGTCCCTTTTGCAACTTGCATAGCTAGCCATTTTGGGGTTGGTAGAGCTTATCCCACCGCTGCCACCAGTGTGACGGGATGGTAGTCCGTCAGCTGTCCAGGTCTCCAGATGCCCCTGCTGTGGATCAGCCCGATTACCGAGTGGCTCAGCACTCGGTGTCCCGAGCAGCCTGATCCACTGGTCCTGGGAATGGCCTTGGCGTTGTTAGGGGCCGCTGTATGGAAGTGGTGCCGTCTGGGGTAGTGGATTTGAGGGTCCGCTGGTTCAGATGCCCCGGGGCCAATTTGATGTTCCTCTTCTGGGGTAGGTAGGGTTTCGGAAGACCGCTGAGTGTCTTCCTTGGTGAATGTGATTTGCCCTGAAATAAAACACCAGACGAGCTGTATGTCTTAAAACAGTGAATTGCTTTATTTAGGGGTTTCCACAGGGTCATTTATACAACTTCACACATGCAGATCACCAACTCCCCCACCCACACAACCAGCACTGATTGGCTCCTTTCCCAGCCTCCTGGTCCATATCAGGTCCCTTTTAGGCTTCCCCATTGTCCAGGGGATTAGGCAGATTAGGTCTTTTAAAAGCCTCCAATCAACTGGCTTGCTGTATCCTCCATCTTGGGGCCATGAGGTCCTTTGTCCTTGGGACACATGGTAAACTGGACAAACTGGAGACTGGAGCAAATCACATACATACAGTTTTCTACATCTGAATCTACACTCACACAATAGAGGATACATTTTAAATACACGTCATAAAACCACACGAGTAATAACATAGAGATTGTCCATACAGTATTTAAACGCAAAACCGAAAAAGGAAAAATGGTCTTTAAAATTGGAGCAGAGTCAGTTCCTTGTGGCTCTCTGAGGAGAGCCAGGTGTCAGCTCCGTGACAGCGCTGACCGAGCCGAGAGCGAGCGCCGACCGAGCTGAGAGCCGACCAAGCCGAGAGCGCCGACTGAGCCGAGAGCGCGAACGCCGACCGAGCTGAGAGCGCCTACCGAGCCGAGAGCGAGCTCCAACTGAGCCGAGAGTGCCGACCGAGCCGAGAGCGCCGACCGAGCAAAGAGCGCAAGCGCCGACTGAGCCAAGAGTGCAAGCGCCGACCGAGCCAAGAGCATGAGTGCCGACCAAGCTGAGAGCGCCGACCGAGCAGAGAGCGCCAACCGAGCTGAGAGTGAGCGCCAACCGAGCTGAGAGTGAGCGCCAACCGAGCTGAGAGTGAGCGCCAACCGAGCCGAGAGTGAGCGCCAACCAAGCCGAGAGTGAGCGCCAACCGAGCCGAGAGTGAGTGCCAACCGAGCCGAGAGTGAGCACATCATGGGACTGTCAGACCTTTTCAGATATGAAATTTCTATAGCGCATTATATTTCGCAGGACTGTTAAATTTGGGGCCAGGAATTGCTTCACACAAACAACTTGTCTGCGTGTTTAAATGAAACAAGAATATGCGTTTTAAAACAATGTAACAAGCTAGACTCGTTATCTATCAGCAAACAAGGGAAGAACATCCATTGTCCTTAATTAATTCTGGTTGTAAGAAAAATAACCAGATGTTAGATCACATAGCTTAATCTTGCTGATCAAAGCTATGAAGCCATATAACCCTTGAACAATGGGTTGCCCAATAAAAAAAAACAAAACAGAGGTTAAATGGCTTGGATAAACCAGCTTGTAATGCTATGCTATTCGGCGATATGATCTAACACTATATGGTATTTGAATATTTAATTTATGTGGTCAGTTAGAATAGATAACCTTGGCATCTTATAAAAAACAGAGGCCATACCACATTCAGTTGATTATTACAAATGTCTGGTGTACTAACATGCATAAAACAGATTAAGTCTGGTAATTGTGAATGTTAAAGACGGTATCACGAATGAATGAATTAATGTATGTCTGCAGAATCCTCTCATATACACATACCTGTGGATTTAAGTAAAGGGGGTATGAAATGCACACACGCCGTGGCGAAGTATGCCGGCGATGCCACAATAGAAATAAATTTTGATTTGTTAATAAAATCTATGGAGTCCTGGGGTATAGGAATAAAACGACCCCAAACCAGTAAAAGATTGGCCAAATACATAAATTAATTCCTGCAGAAGGTTGATGGTTGACCTGAGAGTGCCATCTGCTGGCCAGGTAATATAACACCTGGACAGACCCCTGGAGTTGATGAATATATATATCCTCCAATCAAATGAGGCCACATAGTGATGGGCTAGATCTAAAACTGGGCGGAAGACCACTATATAGAGGGGACAATCCAGAGGAATCAACACACTGAGAAAAGCTTGAAGAGAGACCTGAGGGACGCTTGGAGGGGAGAAAGGGCAAATATCATCAGCCCCCCCAATAAGATGTGACCACACCCTAATCTTCCACCACTCTATCTTCACTAACCGGATGGTAAAGTATACCTGAATAACTTGATATCTATTTTCTAATTGCATAGTCCTTACTTTAGATGTCCATCACAGATTAACGTAATATAAATG
The DNA here is from genome assembly GCA_009667805.1 of Leptobrachium leishanense. Lineage (NCBI taxonomy): Eukaryota > Metazoa > Chordata > Amphibia > Anura > Megophryidae > Leptobrachium > Leptobrachium leishanense. The sequence continues at coordinate 65,914 of RXON01002363.1, forward strand.
AATTATTTTGCTGTTGAAGCCTAATCAGTAGACTAGTAATCAGCCTTTCCACTCCACTGCAGAGGAGTGCCAAGGAAGAGACTATTTCCGGCTAAATACTTGAGCCATAATTTAGTGAAATTATTTATATTCCAAGAATACTGGTTGTATACCCATAGTGAGGTATGCTGGAACCGTGAAATAGTTTTTATATGTCAAGTGCCGTCAGCCCCATTCGTAAAACTAGCATAACTCCTTCCATATCCATCTTGCAGCCCTTTCGATTGACTGCATGTAAGTCAATAAGAAGCTTTGGGTTAACGTATATTGAATGAAGTGCTGTGATTGATCTGTGGAAGAGATAGTCTACCTATCAAGTGTGTTATGTATCTCCCTGAAGGAAGTTGCATTTAGTGAATAGGCCCCCACAATAATAAATTGTGCTGCAGGTGATGCCCAGTAACTGAGTGTTTATTTTAGCCAGGTGGAGAATTGGTTTAGAATGGGAAAGGTTTAAGTGAATAGAATAGAGCTTGGTGTTTAAGAGCTGAGGCGTGTATATCTGTGGTGCGGTCTATAAACCTAAAATATTTGTCCATTAGATTATTGCGTGTCGCAGTATCGTTACTAATCACGATCTATAATCACTTGAGAAATTGTATTTTGCTAATCCGTTGATAACATATGATTGTATGAAACTTGACGTGTGAATAAATTTTGGTTTGAATTGTTTTACCGTTACGCAGTCTCATATCATCTTTATTGATTTTATTGTGTCTAAAAATATCTAGATAGCATCAAAAGAACTCGGGATAACGCGCCATATATTTGTTAAGACGTATATTCATTGATTGGTTATTAATCCCTATCTTAAGGGTTAAATACCAATTTATACCACTGGTATTGGAGGCACTGTCAATAATATATATATATCTATATATATCTACAATAAGAAAAATATACGTCATAATTAATATATCCCTGACCTATTAAAGAAGTCAATAATCTCTAACAGGACAACCGAGCCGAGAGCGCCGACCGAGCCGAGAGCGCCGACCGAGCCGAGAGCGCCGACCGAGCCGAGAGCGCCGACCGAGCCGAGAGCGCCGACTGAGCCGAGAGCGAGCAAAGTGGACCAAGAAACGTGTCAGCATTGATTGAATATGTCAGGCTTGAGACAGACTCAGAGTTGAAACGTTTCTTGGTTCACTTTGATTTAATAAAAAGATCTAAACGCTGGCGTTGCGTCATCTCTGCATTAATTGTGGATCCACAGACACGAGTCGCTCGGTTATCTCTGCATTGATTGTTGTGGATCCACAGACAAGAGGATCACCACACCACACCTGCAATACCCCCCCCCCATTCAGTCTCTCCGCCACCCGCTCCGCTGTATTATGTCGCAGAGACGCTTCCTATTGGCATGCAGCGCCCAGGCGTGTGTCGGCGTGTTCATAAAGAGGATGAGACTCCAGCCCGGGGCGTCACATTGACCTCATTACTGGGAGTCGAGCGAGCGGGTAATTTCATCCTCCGGAAGCTCTTCGATTGGACGAGCAAATGAACACAAGCAGGACGGGCATCGCTGGCAGATCCCGACACGGGCAGACACGGCGTCGATGCAGCTAATTAAAATCCACAGTCAATTAACGCGCAGAATAAATCCGGTGACGCCGGGCAGACAAATCCACTGCCCTTGTGGGACAAACCTGCGTTTCCCCTGCATGGACGGGCCCGGCTACAGTGTGCCAGCAAAGCAATCCACGCCAGAAACACCTCTACAGTGTGCGGCGCAAACCAGGACCCCCCATACGCACCTCTCAGCGGGACTGTCCGGCTCGATGAATCGGATTAATGGAGGCGACGACAGGGTCTCTGTGGCGAAAATCCCTCCCTGGAGCTGCACCCCGAATCCATTCAGAGGGTCTCCACGAAGGACGATCTCGGTGCTTTCCGTGTGAATGATCTGCCCGCCGGGGCCCACCGTGCTGGAAGCCAGCGACACTGCAACGCAGAGCAGAGCATTCAGTGCGCGAGCGCAACGCAGGCACGTGGAGACCACCACACAAGCACAGGGGGGCCACCACACAGACACGCGGGGCACTGCACGGACACACACAAAGACATGCGTGCTGCAACATGTTCATGTTTAACAAGTTCTGCTCCTCTAGAGTGTAAGCTCCTGTGAGCCGGACCCTCTGCTCCTCTAGATTGTAAGCTCCCGTGGGCCGGACTCTCTGCTCCTCTAGATTGTAAGCTCCAGTGAGCCGGACCATCTGCTCCTCTAGATTGTAACAGCGGTGTGGGAATTATATCGCCCGACGCCCGGGACATGAAGATCCGGGCGCCGGGCGAGTAGTTTTTTTGAGATGCAGTCCGGCGGGCTAGAAGCCCGCCAGACTGCGGACTAATTCCAAGGACGCCCCCGATACCGGAAGCCAGCTTGCCGGCATCCGAGGGGCTTGGGCGGCTCTTCGAATGCTCTATCGGCATTCAGACAGCCGCCCCTGGAGCTCTCCGGCATACTTACCTTCCTGAGCGACGCCGGGAAAGTTTCCGCGCATCCGCTCGTTGAAGGACCCAAGCCGCGATCACGTGGGAGTCCCACGTGATTGCGGCTAGGGTCCTTCATCAAGCGCACGCGCGAAGACATTGTCGGCGCCGCTCGGGAAGGTAAGTATGCCGGAGAGCTCCAGGGGCGGCTGTCCGAATGCCGATAGAGCATTCGTACAGCCGCCCCATGTCTGGTCTGGGGTCTGAGCTGGGGAACAATATCCATGAGCTGGGGCATATATCCATGAGAGCGTGGGGACAGTATCCATGAGCTGGGGACAATATCTCCATGAGCTAGGGGCCAATATCTCCATGAGCTGGGGGCCAATATCTCCATGAGCTGGGGCCCAATATCTCCATGAGCTGGGGCCCAATATCTCCATGAGCTGGGGCCAATATCCATGAGTTGGGGCCAATATCCATGAGCAGGGGCAGTATCCATGAGCTGGGGGCAGTATATCCATGAGTTGGGGGCAGTATCCATGAGCTGGGGGCAGTATCCATGAGCTGGGGCCAAGATCCATGAGCTGGGGGCAGTATCCATGAGCAGGGGCAGTATCCATGAGCAGGGGGCAGTATCCATGAGCAGGGGGCAGTATCCATGAGCTGGGGGCAGTATCCATGAGCTGGGGGCAATATCCATGAGCTGGGGCAATATCCATGAGCTGGGGCAATATCTATGTGCTGGGGCAATAGCCATGTGCTGGGGCAATAGCCATGTGCTGGGGCAATATCCACGTGCTGGGGCAATATCCACGTGCTGGGGGCAATATCCAGGAGCGGGGGCAATATCCATGAGCTGGGGCAATATCCATATATCTCGGGGGGATATATAATGTGAGCTGGGGGCATTTTTATGAAGTCTGTTCTTATTGGAAAGTGGTCACATGACATAAAATAAAAGTATCGGTACTCTGTATCGGTGAGTACTTGAAAAAAGTATCGGTACTCGTACTCGGTCTTAAAAAAGTGGTATCGGTGCATCCCTTATACATACATACAACAAAATAGTGTTTAAATAAAGGTCTTTATTCATCACATGTATCTGACGGTGCCTCTATAGGCTGTTATGAATAAAGACCTTTATTTAAACAGTATTTTGTTGAAATTATCAGGACAAGTTGATCGTCCTGAGGGACAAGTACATTGGACTACTACTTAGTCCGTTGGACATGTAGATTTTTCTAAAATTTCCACACCCTTGTGTAAGCTCCTGTGAGCCAGACCCTCTGCTCCTCTCGATTGTAAACTCCTGTGAGCAGGGCCCTCTGCTCCTCTAGATTGTAAACTCCTGTGAGCCGGACCCTCTGCTCCTCTAGATTGTAAACTCCTGTGAGCCGGGCCCTCTGCTCCTCTAGATTGTAAGCTCCTGTGAGCCGGACCCTCTGCTCCTCTAGATTGTAAACTCCTGTGAGCCGGACCCTCTGCTCCTCTAGATTGTAAGCTCCTGTGAGCCGGACCCTCTGCTCCTCTAGATTGTAACCTCCTGTGAGCTGGACCCTCTCCTTTAGCTGTGTATTTTCAAATTTAAAAAAATGGTCAGTCTTAGTTTTGCTTCTCTACAACACTGGTTGTGCCTGGTGATTGTAGAGAGGAGGTTTGGGGCTGCAAAGCTGGATTTCGGGCTTCAGCTTGTGACAGAGGCACACAGTCGGTGGTCTGTCACAATTTCTTATTTCTTAACTGGTATTTTGGTTGGTTTTCCGTTGGTTTCTGATTTACTCGGCTGTAACCGCGGGGCTCGGTTTCCCCTCCCCCAAAACGCCAAACCCTGAAAAAAATGCTTTTAAAGACTGGCGAGGATTCCTCATGAAAAAGGCCGCTGACCGCCGGGCGACAATGGCAGAGAAACTGCAGTAGATGCAATAAAGGATGATGCAAACACTCGCCTCCGAGTCCCCATTAAAATCTAAACTTTCCATCACAACGCTGGGATAATTTAATTCCAGGCGTAAAGGGACCCTGACCCTTACAGCTGCTCTTATGGTCCTTCCGGCGCTGCCGCCTCCGGGTCATGGTGGTCCGTGGGCTCATCTGGTGGGCTGAGCGGGGTAGGGTGTTTGAGTTCTGGCTGCTAAACCCGGGGGTCCCGGCCGAGGAGGAGGAGGAGAAGTTAGCAGCGACCAGAGCTGAAATGAATCGGCAACAAACACGAGTCACACAATATCCCGGAACGTAGACATGAGCCTGCTGCACCCCTCCCCCACAAAAAAGGAGTGTGACCAGCTGCACCCCCTTCCCCCGGCATTAGGAGGCTCACATTTGCAGTAGTCCTGGTTGGAGGGCGGGTTCCACGTGGGGGTCTTGCAGGGTCCCGGGTGGTGCGTGTGGCAGTAGTTGATGCAGGGATCCCAGCAGTGCGGGTGGTCGCTCTTCTGCACCTTAACTGAGAGGAGGCGACAAGCGGCAAATTAAACGACACCGGCACCAAACCAGCGTGAGACCAAACCAGACCGAGTGCGGCACAGAGCTGAAACCAGAGATCACCGCATAGACGTCAGACTGACTAGACAAGAGACACCCCCCCCAGAATGAGCATACAGGAAGACACCCCCTAAGTAAGCTGCACCCCAGTTGCTGCACGTCCTCTTTCTGTAGTTGCAACATTAATCTGCCCCCGGGACGTGCAGCCCCCTCGAGACACACAGCCCCCCCCCGAGACACACAGCCCCCTCCGAGACACACAGCCCCCCGAGACACACAGCCCCCCCGAGACACACAGCCCCCTCCCCGAGACACACAGCCCCCCCGAGACACACAGCCCCCCCGAGACACACAGTATTTGTGCAACATTCCCGTGCAGTGAGGGGGTCCGCATCGCAGCCAGGGGGGGCTGTGCCAGGTGAAGCCCCCTCTGGTACATGGCTCCAACCCTCCCCAGTCACAGATGAGAAGCTTCACTCCCCCCTTCACCCCCCCCCCTGGCGGCACCGTCACACACGCAGGGACTGACCGGTCTCTGGGGGTCTCAGCGTCATGCGGCTGTGGTGGGCCGGCAGGATTTCCAGCTTGACGTTCTCGGTTGTGCTGGCGAGGAGCTGCGTGGCCTCCATCAGCGAACAATGCTCCGTGCTGGTCCCATCGATGGAGAGGATGTGGTCGCCGGGGTGCAGCGCACCGCACCTGAAAAGGAGCACAGACCGCAAGCTGTGAGGGCACAGCGACTCACAGCATTGTATTGTGTGGGATGTATTCAAAGGACATTACGGGGGGGGGGGAGATTTGAAGTGTGAAAAGCTCCCCGTCTGAGCTCACTCAGCTGTCAGCCCTTATCTCAGGTAGCCTGGAGAACAATAGACCCCCTGCTGCCTTATGTAAACATTCCCTCCTCGACCTCATTAACTTCTAAAAGCACATAATTATAGAATAAACTTTTGGTGAATGTTGCCTCATGGGAAAAAAACTAAAAATGGAAACCGGAGGGAAAAAGACCATAAAAAAAACACACCTTTAAATTTTTACACATAAGGACTGCAAAGAAATAAAACCAGCAGCAACACGTGATTCATAACAGGATTCATAATGCGATTTATAACATGATTCATAATGCGATAACGCGATTTATAATGTGATTCATAACGCGATTTATAACGTGATTCATAACAGGATTTAGAACGCGATTGATGACGCAATTTATAACGTGATTCAAAACGCGATTTATAACAGGATTTATAAGGCGATTTCTAAGGAAATTCATTAGGATGTTGGGACAGAACCTACCGTCACTGGGGTATCTGGAGGGGGCTGTGCGCGAGCCTCCAGCCCAGAGACTATGGCCCGTGAAAGAGACTATTAGGGAACTGGTGGACCTTTTAAATATATTTGGTTTTCACGGTTTTAAACATCCCCGGCAAACTAAAGATTACTGATGTCTGTGTGTTATTCCCTTGTGTATTTATTGTATAGTCTCTTGTTGTGTATTTTGTGTACATTCCCTCAATTCTAACCCTTCCCTGTATAGTGTATGTGACGGATCCCGCTACTCGGGGAGAGTAGATCCGCCGTCAGCGCGAGTACACCTGGAGGTCGGTAGTGTGGTAGCGAGGTGCCGCTGGTGCTAGTAGGATACCCGAGGTTGCAGCGCTGTAGAGAGGTCCTTGAAGCGTCTCGGTTCCCAAAGCCCTGTTATCCCCAATTACTGGCCGAGGCAGGAGTAAAGGTTCAAACGAGTGATTTATTTTTCATGGAGAACACAGGCTTATTTATGGGGAAAAAAGACATTGTTCTCCCCTGGTCCGCCCTCAGCCCTCCCGGGGTGATTTCTGCCACTGCCTAGAGCCATGGCCCAATTTCCCTTTGTTCACCTTGGGCCCCCCTGGTGGGTGGAGCCCTTATCTTGAGGCTCGGTGCCAGCTCGTCTGGTGAACTTTCCGTGGCTCTGAATGAGCAGGGAACAACAGGGAAAATCATATTGAGGTACTTATAAAAATAAGGGCTAACGAACTTTTAATAACACACAAATAAACACTTGAACTGTTGTACTGCGCTACAGCGTAGTGGCGGCCGTCCCGTCACAGTGTAGATCTCTGTATTAGTACCTGCTCGCTCTATTGTGTGCATTGTCTCTAAAAAATTCTTGTTCTACCTGCTTTCTCCCTCCCCCTTCTCCTCCTAGGAAGTCCCATTGTGCATTGTTTGAAGGTCCTGTGCAGTAATTTGATCTGTGATGTTATCGGTTTGATTATATGTAAATGTGTTGGTCCTTGACTGTATCTGTGAATAAACAGTTCTATTCTCACCAAGCTTGAAGTCACGGCTAATGTTTTTGGGGTAGCAGGAATCTTCTGCTCGCTGTGCCAACGAAAAGGCTCCAGGTCTACAGCTTCGGCTTATTTCTGGGGGTGCTAGCCAGGCTCTCTACATGCACCTGTCTTTAAGCTGCGGCTAAGGTACTGGAGAAAGGTGTAACAGCCACGAGGAGAACCCTGGTGTCCAGTGAGGAAGTGGCATTTGACAGATGGGATCCTGTACTGGCACAGAGATCTGTTACAGGTGTAATGTAGTGTCTCTTTAACCCTTTCATGGGTGGCCATGTCCTGAGAGCTGCTATCTTTACTGCCTGGGCAGTGATGTCCACACTGCCGGGCAGGACCCTCCAAGCCAGGGGTTACCCCTCACAGCTCAACGTCACTCTGCTCATCTCGACTTCCCTGTCTGTGCCTGTGGGGGAGGGGGGAGGTCACCTCCCCCTAGGGTCTGGCTGTTCCACCTGGCTGTGAGGTCAGGGCCCCCGGGAAGCCGCTGGTTACAGTATTTATGTGCCGTCACCAGGCTGTGAGGTCAGGGCCCCCAGGAAGCCGCTGGTTATGGCATTTCGGTGACTTTGCAGGATGTTCCTCAAACACCCAAATGAAACAGTCATCCTGCCCAACCTCAGCCGGCCCGGCCAAACCGAGACATTACCAAAGCTGTACCCACCTCTCCACCACGCTGGCGGCTTTCACCCGGTCGATGATGATGACCTGCTTGTTTCGGAGTGTGCCGGCGCTCAGGGAGATGCCCAGCGCGCAGCCGGCTGGTTTGGCGATCTCCACCAGGAGAGGTCCGGACGCGTTGGTCACAGTGTCTGCGGACGAGACGAGTTACTCAAAATACCACATGTAACTCACTGCTAGGTGCTGAAGGCGGAGCCAGAAAGAACAGCCCAATCATTAAAGAGGTCAGAAGCTGGGCTTCCCATGATGCTCTGACATCTGTCCGGCCCTGCTGAGCATTGTGGGAAATTCAGAGCTGCAGGAGCTCGAGGCAGCGTAATGTCATCGGTTTATTCTCCCGCAGTGATTGGTCCGTCATAAAACACATGGGATGACATCACGGAGGAGGACGCACGCTGCCATATGGGGTTTGTTTACATGTCTAGAAATTCCTGGAGTGAGCGAGATCTCCGCATCTCCGGTCTCGTATCGCAGGAGTTATTCTGTGGCCCTCAGGGGCCGGTTATAGATGATCCACAGGGGCGGAGCTCAATCCGCTCCCCCCCCAGGGCCTTTTTGCATGGACAGGGCCTGTGACCGGCACATGGGACACACGTTGGGCTGTAGCTCCTGCACTGTGGCACTGTGGCTCTCCCTGCAGGGACGCTGCGCTGGCCGCTTTACTCACCCATAAGTGCGACGTCGTACTCGATCTGGAAGACGGCCTCCTGCCCGCACTGGCGCAGTATGGCGAGCGTGTCCGCGTGGGGGACATTGTGCAGAGAAATCCCGTCCACACACAAGAGCCGGTCACCGAGCTTCAGCGTTCCTTCCCTGTGGAGGAAATCACATGAATGGAGCTGCCGTCCTGAGCATTTGATACCGGCGGCCGATGGGTTCAGGTTAACCCTTTTAACAAGATGCATGGGGGGGAACTCTAGCCGCTACGTACCGATCTGCTGGGCCGCCCGGCCTCACATAGGTTATAACCAGTGCCCTGGACTTGTGCCAGTCTTCATGGGCGCCTCCTGGAGAGAGACGAGAGATCAGCGAGAAACACCTGTGCGTGGCGGAGGAAGCATCGAGAGCCGCCACCAGATCCTCCAGCATCACATGCAGTGCAGGACGCCCCGGCAAGACCATGCCACGGACGCCACGGCCGGAGACGCTCATCATCACAGCCAAGAAATGCTAACCAGGACAACACCATGGCCAGGGACAAGAAACGCTCACCAGGACAACACCGCTAGGGATAAGAAACTCACCAGGACAACACCGAGGACAAGAACACTCACCAGGATAACACCAGGGACACCACTGCAAAGGACAAGAGACGCTCACCAGGACAACACCGAAGACACCACGGCCAGGGATAAGAAACTAACCAGGACAACGCCGGGGACAAGAACACTCACCAGGATAACACCAGGGACAAGAAACGCTCAGCAGGACAAAACCGGGGACACCACGGCCAGGGACAAGAAACGCTCACCAGGACAACACTGGGGACACCACATGCTCAGCAGGACAACACTGGGGACACCGCGGCAAGGGACAAGAAACGCAGATCCTCAGGGCCATTTAATCGGCAGTAACACGGTCCTCGGGCAGCTGAGCTCCTCAAGTGACCATAGCGGGTTTGGATCAGGGAGCACTGACTGGACCAAAAGGAGGCCCCGGGAAGAACACCCTAAAACAATGCCTGAAGGAGTCAATGGTGGACATGGTTACCCCTCACCGCACATGGACATTAGGAAGGGTAGTGGGACCAGCACATTGAAAGAGTATATGGGGGTGCCGGGGCTCGCAGAGGCCAAATATGCAACAAAGAGTGAGCGCCGAGTCACCAAAACCATCCGGTGTATCGGAAAATAACAGCGACGCCTGAAGTGAAGCTCACGAAGAGCCGAATCTTTGCCGTTATTGTCTAATAAACTAGCGGGTTTCAGAGACTGCGGCCCTGGCTCCTGGATTCTGAGTCTAATGACGCGTCTGAGGCCGACGGAAACTCTGGCATGGAGCCCGGCTTCCTGATAGGTGGAGATTCTGAGCACAAAGTATAGGAAGGGTTAATGTCCGGTGATCCAAGAGTGACGGCCAGGACGGGAGCCGCCAGAATGCCTCACCCACCTCTCATCACAAAGCCGAAGCTGTTCCCCTCTTTGCACAAAGTGATCTCTATGGTTTTGGGAATGATGGCGGCGCCGGCGTCTGGGACTGAAAGCAGAGACAGAACCGATCAGACCCAGACAGCAGCACGTCCCACGACCTCACAATACCACAACAACAACGCAGCGCACTTACTGGCGGGGGGCAACTCATACTCCACCTCCAGGACCACCCGCTCCCCCACGTTCTTCAGAAGGCTAATGATCTCCTCGTGGCGCAGCCGGGTCAGATTGATGCCGTTCACAGACTTTATGTAATCCCCGATGTTCAGCTGGTCACTCCTGGGGGCAAAACAGCCAAAATACCAGATGAGCCTGCTCTGGTGAACCGACGCAGTGAGGGAAGACTGTAGTGAGGGAAGACTGTACCGACAACAAGCCACCGCCACATAACGCTGCCAACAACCAACCCATAACCAGGCCCTGCCACCAACCAACCCATAAACAGGCCTTGCCCCCAACCAACCCATAACCAGGCCCTGCCGCCAACCAACCCATAACCAGGCCTTGCCGCCAACCAACCCATAACCAGGCCTTGCCGCCAACCAACCCGTAACCAGGCCTTGCCGCCAACTAACCCGTAAACAGGCCCCGCCAACAAAAACCAACCCATAACAAGGCCCCACCACGTAACCAGGCCCTGCCGCCAACAACCAACCCATAACCAGGCCCTGCCGCCAACCAACCCATAAACAGGCCCACCAACAAAAACCAACCCATAACCAGGTCCCACCACTACCACGTAACAAGATCCCGCCACCAACAACCCATAACAAGGCCCCACCACCACGTAACCAGGCCCCGTTGCCAACAACCAACCCATAACCAGGCCCTGCCGCCAACCAACCCGTAAACCGGCCCCGCCAACAAAAAACAACCCGTAACAAGACCCCACCACCACGTAACCAGGCTCCGCCAACCACCAACCGGTAGCCAGGCCCCACCACCAACAACCCATAATGAGGCCCCGCCACCATGTAACAAGGCCCCCCAACAACCAACCGGTAACCAGGCCCCGCCACCAACAACCAACCTGTGACCAGGCCCTCACCAACCCATAACCAGACCCTGTTGCCAACAACCAACCCGTAACCAAGTCCCTGCCACTACTGCCAACCCATAACCAGACCTCTGCCACCACATAATGAGACCCCCGCCAGCCTGTAACAGGCTAACCCAATATTCAAAGCTAATTGGGGGGCCTTGACTCAGACCCTGCACTAACCCTAACCCGTGTCCTTGGATACGCGGCCTCAGGACTCGCCACCAACCATAACCAAATCACTAGAAAAATCAAACCTAACGGGGCCCCAGATGCCAAATCTCAGACCCAGCCATTAACCCGAGCATGAACACCCCAAAGCTGTCCATGCGCGACTTTTAACCCCATCACAATCCATTACACACATCATGTACCTAAACCCAACCCGTGACCTGGGTATCCCCTCCCCCACCTATTACCCATCACTCCCACCCAATAAACACGGGACGGGTGACAGAAACGCGTTTAATGCATGGCGTGAAGCCGACTGAACAAAGTAGCCCCAGGAGCTTGCAATCTAATAATGCGACTCACCTGGCGGCCAGACCTCCCGGCCTCAGGTTGGAGACCCTGGGTTTGCCGTCCTTGTCAGTTCCTCCAGAGATGGTCAGGCCCAGGGTGCTCCCCTCCTTCTTAATCAGCTCCACGATGGTGATGCCCCGAAACTCCTCTGTGAATCAAGAACCCAGCAAGGTGAGAGGAGCCACCCGAAAACCGTGAACCCCCACCCCCGGGAGAGGAAGCCACCTGAAAACCGTGTATACCCCCCCCCCGAGAGAGGAAGCCACCCGAAAACCGTGTATACCCCCCACCTCCCGCGAGAGGAAGCCACCCGAAAACCGTGTATACCCCCCACCCCCCGCGAGAGGAAGCCACCCGAAAACCGTGTATACCCCCACCCACCGGGAGAAGAAGTCACCCGAAAACCGTGTATACCCCCTGTGACGGAACCGTTCTCTTCCGCCTGTCCTGACTCTCCAGACACCCCTTCGTTGCGGTCAGCCAGGCTACTGGGAGCGCTGTCCTCAGCGCCTCGAGCAGCTTGACCCGCCTGCTTCTGTTCCTCTGCCCTGGAGCTGTTAGGAATTTCCAGAAGGCCGCTCGGTGCCTTCTGAGGTTGAGTGTATAGTGTAGCGTCGCTGAAATAAAACACCAGACGCGGCTGTATGCTTTAAAACAGGATTCTCTCTGTCTCAGTCTCTGAGAGTTATGACCTTTAATGAACAAAAATGCCACCATTTATGCTGAAATGCAACAGCCATAATTTGCATAAATGACGCACATCGTCCTACTAATATGATAATTACATTATGTCAGGTATTTACAATAAACATTCTTTACATTCTTTAGCCTTTAGCACACACAACATTTGCATAATCTATTGTTCTAACACATCAGATTAAAGACAAACACTATCACAGACTTCTTGAATCAAATATGCAGCCAGATAAGGGGAAAAGCCCTGTTGCATAAATTACACAGCAGTAAAGCTTGTTTACTGGCTATACAGAAACACATTTACCTACAGGAATAAGTATATTTAAAACTAAAGTTACGCCATTTTACACTAAACTAATTTAACCCTTTCGCTGCTGAGGCTTTTCCCGCCCCTGTGCTGAGGTCATTTTTACCGGTTTTGCTCATCATGTTTAAACGTGTTTTGAAGGCTTATTTTAGTATATTACCCAGACATATTATACATCGTTCTTTCCGTCAGACTCGGTAGATTCATAATATGTCATTATTATATGTATACGTCATGACCTGTCTGTATATTATAACAAAAAATGCAATAAAATATGTATTTTCAATAATTTACAACGTGTAAAGTGTTTTTTTTCACATTTTAACATGCGAGTAATTGCGGTTATATTTTGTATGGGGTGCGCTTGTTAAAAAAAAATTAGAGATGGGGTCTCGTTACATTTTTTTTTGGGGAAAATTACGCGATTTTTAACAAACGCACCGCATACAAAAATCGTTAGTGCAGCATCATTGTTCACATTATAATTGAAATGGGAACAATATTGCTGCATTAACGAACCAAAAAAAAAGAAAAAAAAATGTTTATTTTTTTTTTATAATTTTTTTTTTAAATATATTTTTATTTTTAATTTTTTTTTTAAAAACTTTTTTCACTTTCGTGTTTGGTATCGTTGGAACGGCCATGCTCTGCCACGGATCGGGAGATAGGGAGTTCATTGGAACTCCCTATCTCCACCGTTGGTGGCAGTTAGGGGTTAACTCTAGGACTGGCGTCATCGTGCTACGCACGATGACGCCAGTCCTCAGGGGAGTTCCCGGAGGCTTGGCCGACATCCAAGATGTCGGCCAGCTCCGGGAAAGGATCGCGAACCGGCGCTTTTCAGCGCCGATTCGCGATCCAGCTCCCCAGGGGTTAATGCCAGGCACCATTTGGAAGGGCAGGCTGTGCCCTTCCAAATGGTGCCTGGGTTAACCCCCGCAACGCCGCCGATCGGGAGGGAGAGAGGTCCGAAGGACCTCCCCCCTCCCTTTCAGGCGCCTCCTCCGCACATGCGGGGGGGGCACCTGAATTAGGTGTCATCGCGCTGCCGCGATGACACCTAATTCCGGCGGCTGCGGTTCCGGATGCCGGGCTGACATCGAGGATGTCAGCCCGCACCGGGGGGGCCAGCGATCGGCCGGAAACCTGGCCGAACGCTGACCCCAATGGGAGGACGCGCTCAGCGCGTCCTCAGCACAGCAGCGGTAATGCGGAGGACGCGCTGAGCACGTCCTCCGCATTGAAGTGGTTAAACTAAAACCAAACGATGTAAAATATATTTAAAAATCACACGATACAATTGAACATAAAGTCTCTTGGGGTTTGAAGCATGGAGCGTTACATCAGCTCCATGAAACCCCCCCCCCCGGGAGAGGAAGCCACCCGAAAACCCGTGTATACCCCCCCACCCCCGGGAGAGGAAGCCACCCGAAAACCGTGTATACCCCACCCCCCAGGAGAGGAAGCCACCCGAAAGCCGTGTATACCCCCCCACCCCTCGGGAGTGGAAGCCACCCGAAAACCGTGTATACCCCACTCCCCGGGAGAGGAAGCCACCCGAAAACCGTGTATACCCCCCCACCCCTCGGGAGTGGAAGCCACCCGAAAACCGTGTATACCCCACTCCCCGGGAGAGGAAGCCACCCGAAAACCGTGTATACCCCCCCACCCCCCGGGAGTGGAAGCCACCCGAAAACCGTGTATACCCCCCCACCCCCGGGAGAGGAAGCCACCCGAATACCGTGAACACCCCCTGGGAAAATTCACGCGTTTACCGTGTGTTTTTGCGTGAAGAATGTAATAGAGCCCTTTATGTTCATTTATATTGTGTGGTTTTAAATGTACTTTTATTACTGTGTGTGAAGGGGCACTTGGAGATGTGTTTTGAAGGTGCAGACCTTTGTGTCGAGAACTTAAATAGGTTTGAGTAATGTGTGATTATGCAAGATTGCTTCTCTTTGTTTAACGGTTATCTGTTTAAAGAGTCATGAGTCTGGGGCAGTGTTTGACTTTGATCTATTGGAACAATAGATTATGTAAATGATGTGTGTGATATGAAGGCCAAGGAATGTTTATTGTAAATATCTAACTGACATAATGTAATTAGAGTTTTAGTAAGTCAATGTTGGTGTTTTTGGGTTATGTAAATGATCCCTGGTGGACCTAAGTGAAGCCTGAAGAGGACCTGAAGGAAGCCTGCAGTGGTCTTGAAACCAACAAATCAGAACTGTTGGGGTGGGCGGGAAGTTTGAATGTGCATTGCTGTATTTTGTATAAATACCCTGTAAAACCTTCCATAAAGGAGACCTTCCCTGTTTGAACATACAGCTTGTCTGGTGTTTCATTCAGCTATGCTGCCTCTACGCCACTCACCATCAGAAGGCACAGAGTGGCCCTCTGAAAGACTGACCTAACATCGAGGCTACAGGTCAGGAGATCGAAAGTCTGCAGATCCCCAGAAGCTGCTGCAAACTTCGGCCCAGTACTGGCACAGATCCCTGCCAGCCAGCCCAGATCTCCCAGCAGGCAGAAGCGGGTCAAGCTGCTCGAGGCGCTGAGGAACGGATTCCCAGTAGCCGGGCTGACCGCAACGAGGGGGTGTCTGGAGAGCAAGGGCAGGTGGAAGAGAGGGGATTTCCATCACACTCCCACACTCCCTGGTGCCAGGGCAAGGAAGTCACTCAAACCCCCCGGTGCCAGGAGAGGAAGCCGCCCAAAAAACGTGAATTCCCCCTTCCCCATGCAAGGAAGCCACCCGAAAACCCCCCCAGTGCCAGGTAGAGGAACCCACCTGGGAACCATGAATACCACCCACCCCACGGTGCCAGGGCAAGGAAGCCACCCAAAAAACGTGAATACCACCCCACGGTGCCAGGGCAAGGTGAATGTGTGACACAAGACCCCATCATCCCCTCCCTGCCAATCAACAGCATGGATCATCCACAGGGCCAGGAGATCATCGGCCTCATCACTCTCAACCACGATACATGTTCAACATCGGCCAATCTGACGGCCCAAACCTTGTGTTCAGTGAGCGAGGCCTTCATCGCCTCACCGGAGGGAAAAGGTGCCGAGGCATGTCTTAATACCAGGAAACGGGGGATTATGCCCAAAAAAAGAAGTCCAGCTGGCGCCGACAGCCTCACAAAGATACGCCTGGCGCCAAAAAGCCTCACCAAGAGACGCCCGGCGCCAAAAAGCCAGACTTTTAGGCAGCGGCTGGATGACTTCCTGCAGACACAGAATATTAAGTATTGTAGATGGTCAACGGAGCGCCAGCGAACTGGATGTACGGTTAGTCACTATACATGTCCAATAGACTGTCTTCTAATCCATCCCAAGAAAACCACTCTTCTGAATGAAAGAGAACCCCCATATTCAATGTGTAGCTTTAAGAGAACCCCCATATTCAATGTGTAGCTTTAGGAGAACCCCCATATTCAATGTGTAGCTTTAGGAGAACCCCCATATTCAATGTGTAGCTTTAGGAGAACCCCCATATTCAATGTGTAGCTTTAGGAGAACCCCCATATTCAATGTGTAGCTTTAGGAGAACCCCCATATTCAATATGTAGCTTTAGGAGAACCCCCATATTCAATGTGTAGCTTTAGGAGAACCCCCATATTCAATGTGTAGCGTGTACGTTTAATCACTTTTTCTGAAGGCGCTTCACTGTTTCCTCTTACAGAATATTAAGGGTTATAATATTTAATATGTGGGTAAAAGCTTCTTGATCCAAGGAGAATCTGACGCCATCTGGGGGCAAGAAGGAGTTTTTATGTTGCATATTGGCGAGCGATTCAGACTGGGGGGGGTTTTCGCTTCTTTTGGATTAGCAGCAGTAGGTGATGTGTGAGAGGCTGAACCTGATGGACGCGCGGCTTTTTTCAGCCTATGTAACTATGTATGTGTATGGGCAGAGATTGAAAGGGAAATAATTTGAGGTCATTTGGTGCCTGCGGCACGTATCTGGCACAAGTGGTTACATGGCGTTTGGACAGCCTGGTGACTCCGTATGATTGTCTTAAATCCTTCTGGCTGTGGCTCCAGTTGCCAGCCGCCGGGCCCCACGGCTTCTGATGCCACCTGACGGGAAGCGCCTCCGGCCCAGCGTGGTTTAACTCATTTAAATTGCCGATCTGGTCCCGCTGTGAGCCGAGATTAAGCGTCGCGCTCTGAAAGCACCGACAGGACAGCATCCAGCGTCATTCATTACCAGACACTAACCCCTGTAGGGCCTAGAGGGCACAAGGTCAGCCTGCCGGGAGAACATGCCATCACTTTCCAATAATGCCGAAAAACGAAGTGCGCGTCCGCACGTCTGTCTCTGTGCGCGCCTGTCTCTGTGCGCGTCCGCGCCTGTCTCTGTGCGCGTCCGCGCCTGTCTGAGCGCGTGCCTGTCTCTGAGCGCGTGCCTGTCTCTGTGTGTCCCTGTCTCTGTGTGTGTCTGTCTGTGTTTCAGCTCCTCCCATTTTTAAAGGGGGGGGGGGGTTCTGCCAATAAGCATATATTCCATGTCACGGTGCCGTTGGGTTCTCATATCGCGGCACAGTATCCTTCGGGGTCTCTGGTTGGAAAACTGGGTTAACCCCTGCAACGCCGGCAGATTGCGTTACCGTCACACTGACCTGGGATGCTTTGCCGTCTGGAGACCAGAGCCAGGTCGTTCCCCACACAGTCTTTACCAGCCTTGGAGTACGGCCCATCATCTGCAAGAAGAGAGGAAATCGGGTTATTTCTGAGTGATGCCAAAAACTGCCCAAAACGACATCAATTTAACCAAAACAGGGTTTTTACACGTCCCGAACCGGTCAGAGGACACAAGGGGGAGACAAGGTACAGCACCACCACCACCACGTACCATAAAGTGACCCATCTGACATCAGTGAGACCTTGCGCACGTACCACCAATTTGTTATTATTATTATTCTTTATAAAGCGCCAGCATATTCCGCAGCGCTGTACAATAGGCACAGTATAGACAGGGTTACAATACATTGAACAACATTTGACAAACAGTACAGGAGGAGATGAGGGCCCTATTCCCGTAGGAACTCACAATCTAGGAGGGTTGGGGTTGGAAACAGGAGGAGAGGACTGTAAGGTGAGAGTGATTGATGGTTGTGTCAGTGAGTTGGGTGGTAGGCTTCCCTAAATAGGAATGTTTTCAGGGAGCGTTTGAAGGAAGAGAAGTTAGGGGAAAGTCTGACAGTACGAGGGAGAGCGTTCCAGAGAGTGGGGGCTGCGCGTGAGAAATCCTGCAGTCTATCATGGGAAGAGGTGATGCGGGGAGAAGCTAGGCGCAGGTCACTGTTTGACCTTAGGGAGCGGGCTGGGGTGTATTTGGTGATTAGTGAGGACAGGTAGTGGGGCGCTGAGTTAGTGAGGGTTTTGTAGGTAAGGATAAGGATTTTGAACTTAATTCTGCAGTGGATGGGGAGCCAGTGAAGGGACTCGCAGAGGGGAGCGGCAGAGACAGAGCGGCGGGTGAGGTGAATTAGCCTGGCGGAGGCGTTCAGGATGGATTGTAGGGGGGGAGAGGCGGGACAGAGGGAGGCCAGATAAGAGATTATTGCAATAGTCGAGTCGGGAGATTACCAGGGCGTGTATGAGTTGTTTTGTGGCGACAGCGGTAAGAAATGGCCGAATTCTGGAAATATTACGCAGTTGGTATCGGCAGGAGGAGGAAAGAGACTTGATGTGGGGGATGAAGGAAAGAGCAGAGTCAAGTGTAACTCCAAGACAGCGAACTTGGTTTGATGGGGAGATGGTGATACCCTCCATCGTGATAGAGAAGTCATGAGGTAGGGAGAAGGGATGAGCCGAACACCCCGTGTTCGGTTCGCATTCGAACTCGAACAATTTAAAAAATTTGGTTTTTAGAGTGGCCTCCAAGAGGGCATATATGCTAGATATTTGCCATAAAAGGTGTATGGGGGTCCGGGTAGTCCTGGGGGTCCTGGGGGACAGGAAACAAGGACAAAAAGTTTAAAAAAACCGTTTTTAAAGGGACAGTGAGTTTTCCATGAAATAAGGGTTAAAAATAAAAATTCCTTCAAATATCGTGCCTAGGAGGTCCCCATAACCTGCCCGTGAAGTGGCGGATTTGTAGGATGTATAGAAACATTTATAAACAAAAAAATGACGTTTCAAATGACGGTAAATGCTTTTCCTTTAATCTATTCATAAACAACTGCTTGGGGCGGCAGCCTGTATGAAAAGAGTAGACATTTTAGGACACGCAGAACAAGTTTAGTGATTTTTTGGCTAAATTATGGTGAAACATATGCAGGCTTTGAATGAAAGTAACAATAGGTGCTTTAAAAGTGGGACTTTAGTGTCGGCAACAGTGCCGTCACACCGTAACCCCTCTGTGGTATTGTGGAAGAGTACAGGGTTGGACCCTGCGGTCAAATATTAAAATGATATAAATCTGGTAATAAAGGCATCAGTGTCAGTGCAGCCAAATATTGTGCCTTCACACCGT
This sequence comes from Leptobrachium leishanense, assembly GCA_009667805.1. Classification (NCBI taxonomy): domain Eukaryota; kingdom Metazoa; phylum Chordata; class Amphibia; order Anura; family Megophryidae; genus Leptobrachium; species Leptobrachium leishanense. The sequence continues at coordinate 85,083 of RXON01002363.1, forward strand.
AACCCTTTTATGGTAAGATTACAACAATTCCCAGATATTTTGTAGAAATGAGACCCCCCCAGTAGCTGGTGGCAGACTGGCAGTGAGAACACACACTAACAATCTCCTCTCAAACGTGCTGAAGCCTTATATAGTGTGCTGCGGGACTTAGCTCTGTGAGCCCATGATTGGGCAAAATTTGTGGTCAGGTGCAAGGCTGTAGCCAATTACAAGCTTCAGGCCAGTGGAAAAGTGCATTGTGGTCCATTGTGGTGCATTGAGATGCAGATAAACCGTCACTGACTTTGGAAAGGACAGGAGGAGAGAGATCAGGGGTAGAGAGGTAGATCTGAGTGTCATCAGCGTAGAGGTGGTAATTAAAGCCAAAGCTGTTGATTATTTTGCCCAGGGAGGAGGTGTAGATGGAAAAGAGCAGAGGACCAAGGACAGAGCCTTGAGGTACACCAACCGATAGAGGCAATGAGGAGGAGGAGTTACCAGCAAGGACACAGAGAAGGACCTGTTGGATAAATAGGAGTCAACCCAAGCAAGTGCAGTGTCACCGAGACCCAGAGAGTTGAGGGTCTGTAGAAGGAGGGGGTGGTCAACAGTGTCAAAAGCAGCCGAGAGGTCAAGCAGGATGAGAATAGAATAGTGGCCGTGTTTTTTAGCAGTTAGGAGGTCGTTGGTGACTTTGGTGAGGGCAGTTTCAGTTGAGTGTAGGGGACGGAAGCCAGATTGCAGGGGGTCAAGTAGGGAATTGGAGGACAGGAAGAGGGAGAGGCAGTATACAGAAAAGACTGCAAGAGGCTGACGAGACGCCCAGGAAAACAAACATACAGCATTGAGTGCACACGATATGAAGAGCGCCAACATATGCTGCAGCGTTGAACCACTACAGTGAGCACAAGAAATGAACACAAAGAAATGCAAAGTACAGAGGGTCCGGCTCACAGGAGTTTACAATCTAGAGGAGCAGAGGGTCCGGCTCACAGGAGTTTACAATCTAGAGGAGCAGAGGGTCCGGCTCACAGGAGCTTACAATCTAGAGGAGCAGAGGGTCCGGCTCACAGGAGTTTATAATCTAGAGGAGCAGAGGGTCCGGCTCACAGGAGCTTACAATCTAGAGGAGCAGAGGGTCCGGCTCACAGGAGTTTACAATCTGAGAGAGCAGAGGGTCCGGCTCACAGGAGCTTACAATCTAGAGGATCAGAGGGTCCGGCTCACAGGAGCTTACAATCTAGAGGAGCAGAGGTCCGGCTCACAGGAGCTTACAATCTAGAGGAGCAGAGGGTCCGGCTCACAGGAGCTTACAATCTAGAGGAGCAGAGGGTCCGGCTCACAGAGATTTACAATCTAGAGGAGCAGAGGGTCCGGCTCACAGGAGCTTACAATCTAGAGGAGCAGAGGGTCCGGCTCACAGGAGTTTACAATCTAGAGAGGAAGAGGGTCCGCTCACAGGAGCTTACAATCTAGAGGACAGAGGGTCCGGCTCACAGGAGTTTACAATCTAGAGGAGCAGAGGGTCCGGCTCACAGGAGTTTAATAATCTAGAGGAGCAGAGGGTCCGGCTCACAGGAGCTTACAATCTAGAGGAGCAGAGGGTCCGGCTCACAGGAGTTTACAATCTAGAGGAGCAGAGGGTCCGGCTCACAGGAGTTTACAATCTAGAGGAGCAGAGGGTCCGGCTCACAGGAGTTTACAATCTAGAGGAGCAGAGGGTCCGGCTCACAGGAGCTTACAATCTAGAGAGCAGAGGGTCCGGCTCACAGGAGTTACAATCTAGAGGAGCAGAGGGTCCGGCTCACAGGAGCTTACAATCTAGAGGAGCAGAGATCCGGCTCACAGGAGCTTACAATCTAGAGGAGTCAAGAGGTCCGGCTCACAGGAGCTTACAATCTAGAGGATCAGAGGGTCCGGCTCACAGGAGCTTACAATCTAGAGGAGCAGAGGGTCCGGCTCACAGGAGTTTACAATCTAGAGGAGCAGAGGGTCCGCTCACAGGAGTTACAATCTAGAGGAGCAGAGGGTCCGGCTCACAGGAGTTTACAATCTAGAGGAGCAGAGGGTCCGGCTCACAGGAGCTTACAATCTAGAGGAGCAGAGGGTCCGGCTCACAGGAGCTTACAATCTAGAGGAGCAGAGGGTCCGGCTCACAGGAGCTTACAATCTAGAGGAGAGAGGTCCGGCTCACAGGAGCTTACAATCTAGAGGAGCAGAGGATCCGGCTCACAGGAGCTTACAATCTAGAGGAGCAGAGGGTCCGGCTCACAGGAGTTTACAATCTAGAGGAGCAGAGGGTCCGGCTCACAGGAGCTTACAATCTAGAGGAGCAGAGGGTCCGGCTCACAGGAGCTTACAATCTAGAGGAGCAGAGGGTCCGGCTCACAGGAGCTTACAATCTAGAGGAGCAGAGGGTCCGGCTCACAGGAGCTTACAATCTAGAGGAGCAGAGGGTCCGGCTCACAGGAGCTTACAATCTAGAGGAGCAGAGGGTCCGGCTCACAGGAGCTTACAATCTAGAGGAGCAGAGGGTCCGGCTCACAGGAGATTACAATCTAGAGGAGCAGAGGGTCCGGCTCACAGGAGTTACAATCTAGAGGAGCAGAGGGTCCGGCTCACAGGAGCTTACAATCTAGAGGAGCAGAGGGTCCGGCTCACAGGAGCTTACAATCTAGAGGAGCAGAGGTCCGGCTCACAGGAGATTACAATCTAGAGGAGCAGAGGGTCCGGCTCACAGGAGTTTACAATCTAGAGGAGCAGAGGGTCCGGCTCACAGGAGTTTACAATCTAGAGGAGCAGAGGGTCCGGCTCACAGGAGCTTACAATCTAGAGGAGCAGAGGGTCCGGCTCACAGGAGCTTACAATCTAGAGGAGCAGAGGGTCCGGCTCACAGGAGTTTACAATCTAGAGGAGCAGAGGGTCCGGCTCACAGGAGCTTACAATCTAGAGGAGCAGGGGTCCGGCTCACAGGAGTTTACAATCTAGAGGAGCAGAGGGTCCGGCTCACAGGAGTTTACAATCTAGAGGAGCAGAGGGTCCGGCTCACAGGAGCTTACAATCTAGAGAGCAGAGGTCCGGCTCACAGGAGCTTACAATCTAGAGGAGCAGAGGTCCGGCTCACAGGAGCTTACAATCTAGAGGAGCAGAGGGTCCGGCTCACAGGAGCTTACAATCTAGAGGAGCAGAGGGTCCGGCTCACAGGAGTTTACAATCTAGAGAGCAGAGGGTCCGGCTCACAGGAGTTTACAATCTAGAGGAGCAGAGGGTCCGGCTCACAGGAGTTACAATCTAGAGGAGCAGAGGGTCCGGCTCACAGGAGCTTACAATCTAGAGGAGCAGAGGGTCCGGCTCACAGGAGTTTACAATCTAGAGGAGCAGAGGGTCCGGCTCACAGGAGCTTACAATCTAGAGGAGCAGAGGGTCCGGCTCACAGGAGTTTACAATCTAGAGGAGCAGAGGGTCCGGCTCACAGGAGTTTACAATCTAGAGGAGCAGAGGGTCCGGCTCACAGGAGCTTACAATCTAGAGGAGCAGAGGGTCCGGCTCACAGGAGTTTACAATCTAGAGGAGCAGAGGGTCCGGCTCACAGGAGTTTACAATCTAGAGGAGCAGAGGGTCCGGCTCACAGGAGTTTACAATCTAGAGGAGCAGAGGGTCCGGCTCACAGGAGCTTACAATCTAGAGGAGCAGAGGGTCCGGCTCACAGGAGCTTACAATCTAGAGGAGCAGAGGGTCCGGCTCACAGGAGTTTACAATCTAGAGGAGCAGAGGGTCCGGCTCACAGGAGTTTACAATCTAGAGGAGCAGAGGGTCCGGCTCACAGGAGTTTACAATCTAGAGGAGCAGAGGGTCCGGCTCACAGGAGTTTACAATCTAGAGGAGCAGAGGGTCCGGCTCACAGGAGCTTACAATCTAGAGGAGCAGAGGGTCCGGCTCACAGGAGCTTACAATCTAGAGGAGCAGAGGGTCCGGCTCACAGGAGCTTACAATCTAGAGGAGCAGAGGGTCCGGCTCACAGGAGTTACAATCTAGAGGAGCAGAGGGTCCGGCTCACAGGAGCTTACAATCTAGAGGAGCAGAGGGTCCGGCTCACAGGAGCTTACAATCTAGAGGAGCAGAGGGTCCGGCTCACAGGAGCTTACAATCTATCTAGAGGAGCAGAGGGTCCGGCTCACAGGAGTTACAATCTAGAGGAGCAGAGGGTCCGGCTCACAGGAGCTTACAATCTAGAGGAGCAGAGGGTCCGGCTCACAGGAGCTTACAATCTAGAGGAGCAGAGGGTCCGGCTCACAGGAGCTTACAATCTAGAGGAGCAGAGGGTCCGGCTCACAGGAGCTTACAATCTAGAGGAGCAGAGGTCGGCTCACAGGAGTTTACAATCTAGAGGAGCAGAGGTCCGGCTCACAGGAGCTTACAATCTAGAGGAGCAGAGGGTCCGGCTCACAGGAGCTTACAATCTAGAGGAGCAGAGGGTCCGGCTCACAGGAGCTTACAATCTAGAGGAGCAGAGGGTCCGGCTCACAGGAGCTTACAATCTAGAGGAGCAGAGGGTCCGGCTCACAGGAGCTTACAATCTAGAGGAGCAGAGGGTCCGGCTCACAGGAGTTTACAATCTAGAGGAGCAGAGGGTCCGGCTCACAGGAGCTTACAATCTAGAGGAGCAGAGGGTCCGGCTCACAGGAGCTTACAATCTAGAGGAGCAGAGGGTCCGGCTCACAGGAGCTTACAATCTAGAGGAGCAGAGGGTCCGGCTCACAGGAGCTTACAATCTAGAGGAGCAGAGGGTCCGGCTCACAGGAGTTTACAATCTAAGAGGAGCAGAGGGTCCGGCTCACAGGAGCTTACAATCTAGAGGAGCAGAGGGTCCGGCTCACAGGAGCTTACAATCTAGAGGAGCAGAGGGTGCGGCTCACAGGAGCTTACAATCTAGAGGAGCAGAGGCCGGCTCACAGGAGTTACAATCTAGAGGAGCAGAGGGCCCGGCTCACAGGAGCTTACAATCTAGAGGAGCAGAGGGTCCGGCTCACAGGAGTTTACAATCTAGAGGAGCAGAGGGTCCGGCTCACAGGAGCTTACAATCTAGAGGAGCAGAGGGTCCGGCTCACAGGAGTTTACAATCTAGAGGAGCAGAGGGCCCGGCTCACAGGAGTTTACAATCTAGAGGAGCAGAGGGTCCGGCTCACAGGAGCTTACAATCTAGAGGAGCAGAGGGTCCGGCTCACAGGAGCTTACAATCTAGAGGAGCAGAGGATCCGGCTCACAGGAGTTTACAATCTAGAGGAGCAGAGGGTCCGGCTCACAGGAGTTTACAATCTAGAGGAGCAGAGGGTCCGGCTCACAGGAGCTTACAATCTAGAGGAGCAGAGGGTCCGGCTCACAGGAGCTTACAATCTAGAGGCGTTAGTGTGATGCAGAGGTCACAGAGTTGGGTCTGTTTAGGGGGTGTAGGTGAATACGGGGGATGACGATGCTGTGGAGTCTCTCGTTTTTGGGGAGAGGGGGTAAATTGACAGATTAGGCTCTGCCTTTATCTCCCTGAATAAACAGAGCGCCCTCTAGTCTGGAGATCAGGGCAGAGTCTGATTGGGTGAGACAGACCATTGAAAGGAATAGCTCCGCCCCTGAGGAGTCCTGTCAGTGTGAGGAGACAGATGGATGTACAGACACACACATTGTATCGCTACTTGCAGGCAGAAGTCACTGACATGCTGTGAAAGGGTTAATGTTGGATTTCCCTTGGTCCTGATCTCGTCTTTCTGAACGAGAGAAAATATGGAAATCTTAAATCCCGGCTCTCGGATTACGTGGATCAGGACTGGAACCAATTAGTGCCATGAAGCGCGGACGCTCCGAAGCCTAATCTGTCAGACCTCGCCAGGGTCTCCTGCGTTAGCGGGCAGTGGGTTAAACTTTGCGTGCGTTGAGGCCGGTGTCAGACGAACAACAGGCATCACGTCCGTGTCGCCGCACATTTTAAAGTCCGTCATAGCATTGATTTGTGATCAATAGAGACCCACACACAACGTACGTGCGCACCGAAGTGCACGCGCACCACGCAGGTGGCAACGGACGCCATTTAGACCGACATAAAAGCGCTACGACGGATGCGCAGAGTGCGCCGCATCGCAGCCGGTGTGCGTGATGTGGCTACGTCCATCACGTTGACGTTCAGAAGTCTTTTTGGTCTGGCTGACTGTACCTGTCACTTAATTTTATTTCCCACAATTCCCTTTTTTATTTACATCCGTAAAAAGAAACGGACAGTGCGGTGTCCACAGTATCTTCCGTCAGTCTGTCCGTCCGTTATGCGCGCAGACTGCGCTCATCTGACATCAGTCCATGTTGAAAGCGGCATTAATGCCCAAAACAGCAAAGATCTACTAAGGTGTGAACAGAGCAGGATTTGCATCTCAGGAGCCTTTAGGCACAGAAATGTGAAACGCCCCCCCCCCAAATATATATATATATTTTTTTAAAAATCCGAATAGTTTCTCTCTGTGTCAAATCATGAGAAGGAGCAGAATCGGTTGCGTCGGTTGCGTCAGTGCGGCGGCATTGTGTGCGTTTATATGTAAAAGCATAAAACAAAACAATAAATGCAGCTTTTACTCTTTTCTGTGTTTTATTTTTCCACATTACATTATATGGTGATGTTTGTATCATCAGAACAGACTCTGACCAAACAAATGACACTCGCTTAACCCTGTGCGCTGTACAATTCAGAGATGCAGGTTCCAAAGCCGCCCCCGTCTCTCCTCACTGCAGCGCCACCGTCTAGGTTGTCAATGAAAGAATGCATTGCATGATCAGCTCCTCACTTGCTGGCAGTGCGGGAAATGAGAAGGTGACACTAGGTGAGGGTAAATCGAACATAACGTATCGAATGTACAGCAGGGAATCATGGAGTGAGCCGATGGGTTTTCAGAGACTTCTTGAAGGACTGGAGAGACTGGGATGGAGTTCCATAGAAAGGGGGCAGCTCGGGAGAAGTCCTGAAGCCGAGAGTTGGGGGTGCGGGTACGAGGAGCGGATAGGCATCAGATCATTGGCCGAGCAAAGTGGTGGGGATGGGATGTACCTGCTAATAAGGGAGGAGATGTAGGCAGCGGCGCAGTATGGATAGCTTTGTATGTGACCAATATAATGAATTGGATTCTAAAGGAAACAGGAGCCAGTGTAGAGATTGACAGAGGTGAGGTGCGGGAGGTGTGAGAGGTGCGGGAGGTGAGGTGTATGAGTCTGGCACAGGCGTTCATAACAGACTGCAGAGGGAGAATCTGGGATCTCTTAAGGCCAGAGAGAAGGAGGTTACAGTAGTTGAGGCGGGAGATAAGAAGAGCTTGGATGAGCATTTTAGCAGAGTCCGCGCAATGTTTGTTAGGAGTAAATAGCAGGATTTGGTTAGTGACTGAATGTGAGGAGTAAAGGAGAGATCGGAGTCTGAGAGGACCCCCGAGGCAGCGAGTCTGAGAGGACCCCCAGTCTGAGAAGACCCCCGAGGCAGCGAGTCTGAGAGGACCCCCAAGGCAGCGAGTCTGAGAGGACCCCGAGTCTGAGAGGACCCCCGAGGCAGCGAGTCTGAGAGGACCCCCGAGGCAGCGAGTCTGAGAGGACCCCCGAGGCAGCGAGTCTGAGAGGACCCCTGAGGCAGCGAGTCTGAGAGGACCCCGAGTCTGAGAGGACACCCAGTCTGAGAGGACCCCCAGTCTGAGAGGACCCCCGAGGCAGCGAGTCTGAGAGGACCCCCGAGGCAGCGAGTCTGAGAGGACCCCCGAGGCAGCGAGCCTGAGAGGACCCCCAAGGCAGCGAGTCTGAGAGGACCCCGAGTCAGAGAGGACCCCCGAGGCGAGTCTGAGAGGACCCCGAGTCTGAGAGGACCCCCGAGGCAGCGAGTCTGAGAGGACCCCCGAGGCAGCGAGTCTGAGAGGACCCGTCTGAGAGGACCCCGAGGCAGCGAGTCTGAGAGGACCCCGAGTCTGAGAGGACACCCAGTCTGAGAGGACCCCGAGGCAGCGAGCCTGAGAGGACCCCCAGGCAGCGAGTCTGAGAGGACCCCGAGTCAGAGAGGACCCCGAGGCAGCGAGTCTGAGAGGACCCCGAGGCAGCGAGTCTGAGAGGACCCCCAAGGCAGCGAGTCTGAAGAGGACCCCCGAGGCAGCGAGTCTGAGAGGACCCCGAGTCTGAGAGGACCCCGAGGCAGCGAGTCTGAGAGGACCCCGAGGCAGCGAGTCTGAGAGGACCCCGAGTCTGAGAGGACCCCCGAGGCAGCGAGTCTGAGAGGACCCCCGAGGCAGCGAGTCTGAGAGGACCCCCAAGGCAGCGAGTCTGAGAGGACCCCTGAGGCAGCGAGTCTGAGAGGACCCCGAGTCTGAGAGGACCCCGAGGCAGCGAGTCTGAGAGGACCCCGAGTCTGAGAGGACCCCGAGGCAGCGAGTCTGAGAGGAC
>RXON01002365.1:0-20201 GCA_009667805.1 Leptobrachium leishanense
GGCGGCGCCAACCCGGCCCCGGGAGTCACACAGACGCAGTCAGATCGATGGCAGCGAGCAGGAGATTGACTCAGCGGGGACGGGTGTCAGTCAGACAAATGAAATCAGCTCCGGATCCATCATACCGGAGTACGGAGCAGCTGAGCTGAGAAATCGATGAGTTAACAAGTCGGTTTTGGCGGCGGTAATTTGAGGCCCAAGGGGGCAGCTGCTTTGGGCCCTCAAGTGACAGGGCCCGGGGCAGCTGCCCCTTTTGCCCCGCGTTAAAGACGGCCCTGGCCGCCCCAAGCAGTTGTTTATGGATAGATTAAGGAAAACCATTTACCGTCATTTGAAATGTAATTTTTGGGTTTTTACATATTTCTATACATTCGAGAAATCCGCCACTTCACGGGCAGGTTATGGGGATCTCCTAGGCACGATATTTGAAGGAATTTTTCGTTTTTATTTTTAACCTTTATTTCATGGAAAAACTTTTTTTTAAAAAACTTTTATCCTTGTTTCCTGTCCCCCAGGGCACTACCCGGACCCCCATACACATTTTATGGCAAATATCTTGCATATATGCCCTCTTGGACGGCACTCTAAAAAACGAACGGTCAAGTCCCATTGACTTGCACTGGATTCGAACTATGTTCACACGTGAACGCGAACTCTGGGTATTGTTCGGGTTCGACAGCGAACTGAACTCGAGCGAGTTCGGCCATCCCTATATAACTGCTAAGACTGGCTCCATTGAGCCTTGGCTCTTGTGACCTCCCCAAGTGGCATCCTAAGTGGACGTTCAGAGTTGATTCCTGGAGTTTTATCCAAGATCCCCTATGCCATCCACCATCACGATCCCTAATTCCTGTGTCTCCTCTCTCCACAGGTAAGACATTATCACCCATTATCCACAGACACCCACATCTCAACTGATCCCCTGCATACTTTTGCTGGTAAGACATTATCACCCATTATCCACAGACACCCACATCTCAACTGATCCCCTGCATACTTTTGCTGGTAGGACCCCCATCACCCAGTATTCGCAGGCACCCACATTGTAACGTTACCTGGTCTTTTTCTGTTTTTTTATTTATTTTTGTTTTTCTCCACCATTTGCTTTTCTAATTAGCATGTGAATCTCCTGCCCTATTGACACAGTCCATCCAGCTTCAGGTGTTTACATTTTAACTGCCTGAATGCAATCAGTCTGCCCAATATAACTGCTAAGACCTCCCCAAGTGGCATCCTAAGTGGACGTTCAGAGTTGATTCCTGGAGTGGAGGGACTGGAGGAAGGAACTGCAAGGCCCACTTTTTACTTTGGGTAAACACACGTCTATATCATGCTTTCTCTCACGCTTCTACTCTTTACTTCTACCTTTCTCCTTAAATGGAACTCCTGCCCCTCTACCCCGACCCCTACACTAGCTGCATCTCTCCCTCCCTCCTCTCGTCCCACATGATGGCTCGCATGAGCACCTTTGTTTCCTCAGAACATGGTCTCCCTCTAACTCTCGTGCTGCCAATCACTCCCACTCCCACAAATCCCATTCCCACCTTCTCTTTCTCACCCTCCTGCTGTTACTCTATTCATGTGACATATCCCCTAACCCTGGCCCCACAACACATCCAATATACTTCCCTCTCATCCTATCTCCATCGCACATAAATCACCTCCCTGCAAGCCCAGAACCTCATTCCCATAATCCCTCAGCGCCTGTCCTCTTTCTCCTGCGCCCTCTGGAACGCTCGCTCTGTGTGCAACAAACTCACAGCAATCCATGACCTCTTCCTTTCAAACTCCTTCAACCTCCTAGCTTTAACTGAAACCTAGCTAACTCCCTCTGACATGGCCTCCGTTGCTGCTCTCTCACATGACGGTCTACACTTGAGCCATACCCCCAGACCGGTGAGAGAAATGGTGGCGGGGTCGGAATCCTGCTCTCTCCCACCTGCACCTACCAGCATCTCCCTCCACCCCCATCCCTCTCCTTCTCCTCCTTCGAGACACACTGCAATCCCCTGTTCTCTCCTCTGGCTCTCAGGGTGGCAGTCATCTACCGCCCACCGGGACCAACCTCCCAGTTCTTTTACCACTTTGCTACCTGGCTTTCTCACTTCCTGTCTTCTAATCTTCCATGCCTAATTCTCGGGGGGACTTCAACATTCCCATTGACGATCCTTCCGCCCCTGCTGCTCCAAACTTCTTTCACTCACGTCCTCCTTGGACTCACACAATCCTCCCTCCTCCCTACCACCGTGATGGTCACGCTATTGACCTTGTCTTTTCCAACCTCTGCTCCATTTTTGAGTTCAAATGTCGCCCTTCCCCATCTCTGACCACCACCTTCTCTCTTTCAACCTATCTGGACTTCCTAAACACCCTGCTGTTCCCACCCGCACACACACTCGCAGAAATCTACATGCTGTGGACCCCCATCAATTCTCCAACCTACTTCACCACCTCCCTCATACCTCATCCTTCACCTGCCCTGATGCTGCCACTAATCACTACAACACTACGCTTATCTCTGCTCTAGACACTCTTGCTCCTCTTTGACTCTGTAAGGCCCCACGCCACCAGCTTCAGCCCTGGCACACCCTCCAGACACGCTACCTGCAAAGATGCTCCCGCACCGCAGAGTGTGCCTGGAGGAAATCTCGCTCTGAAGCTGATTTTGTTCACTTCAAGTTTATTCTCCGCTCATACACCTCTGCCCTCCACTTGGCCAAACAATCCTTCTTCTCATCTCTTATATCTTCGCTGTCCTCCAACCCTAAACGGCTCTGGTCCACCTTCAACACCCTCCTTACCCACCTGCACCTCCCCCCACAGTTGCCTTCAGCGCTCAAGACCTGGCAGACTACTTCCTCAATTAATTATCAGAAGCAACATCCCAACACAAGATAGTTATCTGCCACCTCCACTCCCACAGGTCCCCTCTGCCACCCTCTGCCGCTTCCTCCCAGCCACTGAGGAGGAAGTCAATTCCTTATTGTCCTCCTCACATCTCACCACGTGCCCGCTCGACCCCATTCCCTCACATCTAATTCCTCCCCTCTCCTCCTCCCTCATCCCTGCTCTCACACACATCTTCAACCTATCTCTCTCCACTGGCTCCTTTCCATCTGCCTTCAAACACGCGCTAGTTACCCCTTTACTAAATAAACCATCCCTAGAGCCCAACTCTCCATCCAACTGCCGCCCTGTATCCCTGCTTCCCTTCACATCAAAGCTCTTAGAAAAACTAGTCTTCAACCGCCTCTCCCTCTTCCTGTCCTCCAATTCCCTACTTGACCCCCTGCAATCTGGCTTCCGTCCCCTACACTCAACTGAAACTGCCCTCACCAAAGTCACCAATGACCTCCTAACTGCTAAAACACACGGCCACTATTCTATTCTCATCCTGCTTGACCTCTCGGCTGCTTTGACACTGTTGACCACCCCATCCTTCTACAGACCCTCAACTCTCTGGGTCTCGGTGACACTGCACTTGCTTGGGTTGACTCCTATTTATCCAACAGGTCCTTCTGTGTGTCCTTTGCTGGTAACTCCTCCTCCTCATTGCCTCTATCTGTTGGTGTACCTCAAGGCTCTGTCCTTGGTCCTCTGCTCTTTTCCATCTACACCTCCTCCCTGGGCAAAATCATCAACAGCTTTGGCTTTATTTACCACCTCTACGCTGATGACACTCAGATCTACCTCTCTACTTCTGATCTCTCTCCACCTGTCCGTTCCAAAGTCAGTGACTGTTTATCTTGCATCTCCTCCTGGATGGCCTCCCACCACCTAAAGATCAACATGTCAAAGACTGAGCTCCTACTTATTCCTCCCTCCAATGCCTCCCCACCTCCTGACTTCTCTATCACGGTGGAGGGTATCACCATCTCCCCATCAAACCAAGTTCGCTGTCTTGGAGTTACACTTGAGTCTGCTCTTTCCTTCATCCCCCACATCAAGTCTCTTTCCTCCTCCTGCCGATACCAACTGCGTAATATTTCCAGAATTCGGCCATTTCTTACCGCTGTCACCACAAAACAACTCGTACATGCCCTGGTAATCTCCCGACTCGACTATTGCAATAATCTCTTATCTGGCCTCCCTCTGTCCCGCCTCTCCCCCCTACAATCCATCCTGAACGCCTCCGCCAGGCTAATTCACCTCACACACCACTCTGTCTCTGCCGCTGCCCTCTGTGAGTCCCTTCACTGGCTCCCCATCCACTGTAGAATTAAGTTCAAAATCCTTATCCTTACCTACAAAACCCTCACTAACTCAGCTCCCCTCTACCTGTCCTCACTAATCACCAAATACACCCGGTCCGCTCCCTAAGGTCAAACAGTGACCTGCGCCTAGCTTCTCCCCGCATCACCTCTTCCCATGATAGACTGCAGGATTTCTCACGCGCAGCCCCCACTCTCTGGAACGCTCTCCCTCGTACTGTCAGACTTTCCCCTAACTTCTCTTCCTTCAAACGCTCCCTTAAAACATTCCTATTTAGGGAAGCCTACCACCCAACTCACTGACACAACCATCAATCACTCTCACCTTACAGTCCTCTCCTCTGTTTCCAACCCCAACCCTCCCAGATTGTGAGTTCCTATGGGAATAGGGCCCTCATCTCCTCCTGTACTGTTTGTCAAATGTTGTTCAATGTATTGTAACCCTGTCTATACTGTGCTTATTGTACAGCGCTGCGGAACATGCTGGCGCTTTATAAATAAAGAATAATAATAATAATAATAATAATAAATGACTTGTCTTTTTTTTCTCTGTTTTATAAAATTATTTTTAATTGATGGCATAATACGTTACTACGCATTGTTTCAACTAAACACAATCCATCGCACTGTTGCAAGGAGAGGCGGAGGTCATTTGGACCCCTTATTGCAATTTTTTACACCAAACTTGATCCAGTCAAGTGTTAGGTAGGTCAGAGTCTGGCCTTTCCAATGATACCAAACATGACTAAGTAAAATATTAAAAAAAGAAAAAAAAAGGATAAATAGTTACAGTTATTTATATAGCGCCAGCATATTCTGTAGTGCTTTACAATGGGGGAGCACAAATATGATATGCAATAATGACACATGAGAAAAAGCCAATGTTATGGCATTCTGTCGTGACATGACATATACACATAGGGGGTTATTTAGAGAGTGGAAATATATGGTCTATACTGCGGCAGGTAAGCAAGTGGAAGCACGCAAGAAAACCCCTGCAGAAATAGTACAAGTCAATAACCAGTAGCAGAAATGGGGGTAAATCTGTGTCATGGTTCACGCCGCTGGCGCAAGAGGAGAGGCAGAACTGATACTGCTTTGCCATAATAAGTAGCATTTCTCATGGCTCAGGCCTCTGCTGTTGTCAGTGACCAGGTGCTCCGTATTCGTCCCAGGACCTTTTCCAATATAAGCAGGGCATACTCCTTCCGCCAGTGCTGGTTCATTGTATGTCTTTGCCATTTTCCGGCTTGATGCTACAGCTTGTGTAATAGACCTCTGCTTTTCCATAGACCTGCTGATCTCTCCTGTCCATTGACCACGGCTTACCACAGACTACGCTCCTGGATCCTCCTCTGGAAACCATTGCTTACCATAGACTTTGCCAAACTTCTTACGGTGCCCAGATCCTTCACGGTGCCAGGATCCCCTGCATTACCAAGAGCCCAGCCGTGCCTACAGTACTACCTCCAGAGTCCACTGTCCCTTCTGTTTCGTGTCTTGTGTAAGTGTTTCTCTCTTGTCTCAGTGCTTAGTAATTTCCCTGTGTCCTGTGTAAAGTATCCAGCCACAGTATTCAATCAGTCCTGTTTCCTGCATTGCTCCTCATTATTCCTGCTGTGTGTATATTCCTACAATAAACCAACTGTTTATGCACCATATCCTGGCTTCCTCCAATATATCACTGCATCCTGGGCTCGCACCCTCGCCAACCCGTGACATAATGAACCAGCCTTTAAACAATGAGCCCGCGGTGATACAAGCCATGAAGGATTTAATTCAGACTGCCTTCCAGGAACTGCTAAAAAATATCCTGGAGTTAATGAACCAATTGTTGCTGAGACTATGGGACACCTCACCTAAGGTGTGCACTCCCACACCAAGATGTTTGCCAGATCCACTTTCTCCTTAGTAGGGATGAGCCGAACACCCCCCGAGTTCGCTTCGGGCCCGAACCCGAATATTTCCAAATGTTCGGGTCCGAACCCGAACCCCATGCAAGTCAATGGGGCTGAAAATTCGGTTTTTAGAGTGCCCTCCAAGAGGGCATATATGCTACATATTTGCCATAAAAGGTGTATGGGGGTCCTGGTAGTGCCCTGGGGGACAGGAAACAAGGACAAAAAGTTTAAAAAATATTTGTTTTTAAAGGGATAGTGAGTTTTCCATGAAATAAGGGTTAAAAATAAAAACGAAAAAATTCCTTCAAATATCGTGCCTAGGAGGTCCCCATAACCTGCCCGTGAAGTGGCGGATTTGTAGGATGTATAGAAACACTTAAAAACAAAAAAATGATATTTCGAATGACGGTAAATGCTTTTCCTTTAATCTATCCATAAACAACTGCTTGGGGCGGCAGTCTGTATGAAAAGAGGAGACATTTTCGTACACGCAGAAAAAGTTAACAGATTTTTTTGGCTCAATTATTGTGAACCTTTTGCAGGCTTTGGATGAAAGTAACAATAGGTGCTTCAAAATTGGTCCTTTAGCTTCCCCAACAGTGCCGTCACACCGTAACCCCTCTGAGGATATGAATCTGAATCAGGCTTCAGTGGCAGTGCACCCAAATATTGTGCTTTTGGTGCCAGGCCTGCAAGTACTATCATACAGTAACCCCTCTGTGGTATTGTGGAAGAATGCAGGGGTGAACCTTGCGGTCCTATATTAAAAATATATGATTCTGGTCAAGGCATTAGTGCACCCAGATATTGTGCCTTTGGTGCAAGACTGCCAGGCCAGCAAGTATCATCATACATTAACCCCTCTGTAGTATTGTGGAAGAATGCAGGGGTGGACCATGTGGTCCTATAATAAAAAGATATGATTCTGGTCAAGGCATCAGTGCACCCAGATATTGTGCTTTTCATGGCAGCTAGTGCCTTCACACCGTAACCCTTTTGTGGTATTGTGGAAGAGTGCAGGGTTGGACCCTGCGGTTAAAAAAATGAAAATGATATAAATCTGGCACAGGCATCAGTGCAGCCAAATATTGCGCCTTTCATGTAAGCAAGTGCATTCACACCGTAACCCTTTTGTGGTATTGTGGAAGAGTTCAGTGCTGGAGGTTTTGTTAATGCAGAAGACATCCCGATCTATTCCGTTACGTCAGCATCAGGGGGTTGATAGCTGCTGATCCAGGACTGATTCATTTTTATAAATGTCCGCCGGTCTACAGAGTCGGTGGACAGACGCACTCTTTTGTCTGTGACAAAACCTCCAGCGGCACTGAACGTCCTTTCGGAAAGCACGCTAGATGAAGGGCAACCTAGTAGCTGCATAGCATATTGGCTAAGTTCTGGCCAGTGATCCAATCTCAACACCCAGTAAGCCAGTGGATCATCTGCTGGAAAGGTATCCAGGTCTGCCCTTGCCCCTAGGAAGTCCTGCACCATATGGGTGCCTACATTTGACGTCCCTGGGCGTCGAGGACTAAAAATTTTTAAAACTGCATCAGTCAAGCGGCCCTGGCCTTCACCAATATTCCTCTGATCATCCGCAGCCTCAGAAGCACGTGTGTCAGCACTTGGTAATCTACCAGTGCCTGGAAAGGTGTTACACAAGTGTCACTTTAGAGCGTCCTCAAGTTTTTTCATCCTGTGCTCCCTCTGTGCAGGCAGGATGAGCTCTGCAACTTTCCCCTTGTATCGTGGATCAAGAAGGGTTGCCAACCAGTAATGATCCCTCTCCTTGATAGCACGAATCCTGGGGTCCTTTAGCAGGCTTTGCATCATTAGGGAGCCCATGCAGCGTAGGTTGGAGGTGGCATTAGCTGCCGAGTCTTCCTGGTCAATGAGGATGACCGTATCGTGCACTTCCTCCTCCCAGCCACGCACAAGCCCTTCTGTTTCTGGGCACACAAAACCCTGCCTTGAGGAATCCCCACCTTCAAATGCCCCACTACTTAAATAGTCCTCCTCCTCCTCCTCCTGTCTGATCTGAGTAGGACCCGCTGGAATGCTGTCTGCGGAAAGACTGGGGCCTTGAGAGCTAGGGAAGGCCTTCTCTCTTCCTCCCGCTGCTCTGCCTCTAGAGCCACATCTATAATTCCCGCAGAGTGTGCTCCAGCAGGAACACTAAAGGAATTGTGTCACTGATGCATGCACTGTCCCTGCTCACCATCCTCGTGCCTCCTCAAATGGTGACAGTACAGTGCATGTATCCTTGATCATCAGCCACTGTGGGGGGGGAAACCAAGTTGACCTGAACCTGTCCTTGTGCCATACTCACACAGGTACTCGTTGATAGCCCTCTGCTGCTTGTGCAGACGCTGCAGCATTGCTAATGTCGAGTTCCACCTGGTGGGCATGTCACAGATCAGACGGTTTGTGAGAAGGTGGAATTCTCTTTGAATTTCTGCCAGGCGAACGCTTGCTGGGAATGACCATCTGAAGTGGCTGCAGATTTTTCTGGCCTGGATGAGAAGCTCTGGCAGCCCTGGGTACTTGGTTACGAAACGCTGTACCACCAGATTTAGGACGTGTGCTAGGCATGGTACATGCATCAATTTACCCTTGCGTAGGGCGGAGAGAAGGTTGCTTCCATTATCGCAGACGATCATTCCCAGCTCAAGCTGGTGTGGTGTAAACCATCTCTGCACCTGCCCCTGCAGAGCTGACAAAATTTCTGACCCGGTGTGGCTCCTGTCCCCTAAACAATCCAGCTCAAGCACAGTATGGCATCTTTTTGCTTGAGCCATTGCGTAGACCCTGTCGGGCGTGGGTTTAACTGCCACTTCGCCAGAGACAGAGAAGGAGGAGAGGAGGAGGAGGAGGAAGAAGTTGTGGTGGTGGAGCAGACAGACCTCATACAAGCAGCTTTCTGGAGGCGTGGTGGATGAACAAGCTCCAGCACAGAGCCCCGTCTTGGATCCCTCCCAGCTGCAATCAGAGTTACCCAGTGTGCCGTGAAGGAAATGTAATGACCCTGTCCATGCTTGCTGGACCACGTGTCTAAAGTGACATGCACCTTGCTGCTGACTGCCTTTCCCAATGGCTGGATAACATTGTCTTCCATGTGCTGGTATAGTGCTGGAGTGGCCTTGCGTGAAAAGTAATGGCGTTTTGGAACCTGCCACTGTGGTACAGCGCATTCAGCAAATTCACGGAAAGGGATCCACCAGCTGGAAAGGCAGCAGCTGCAATGCGAGTAATTTTGCTAAGCTGGCATTTAGACGCTGTGCTTGGGGATGGTTGGCACTATATTTTTTCTTTCGCTGCAGCAGCTGCGGCAACGTAATCTGACTGTGTTAATCTTCAGCTACTGGGATGATGTCACATTGTGAGGAAGGACCTGCTGGTACATCCATTACTGTAGCATCATCCCTGTCGGTGGAGGTTGTAGGCAATTGCATGGCAGGACATACAGTGTGGGTAGAGACAGATGAGGAGGAGGAGGACCTACGCAAAGTTTTGCCCCAACGGGATGTGTGGCACTTGTTCATATGTTGCCTCAAGCACGTGGTACCCAAGCGTCTGGTGTTTATCCCACGCTTCAACCTCCTCCGACATAGATTACAAATAGCAACGGTGGGGTCTGCTGCACATTTCTTAAAGAACTCCCAGACAGCAGAATTCCTGCATGTGTTCTTTGAGACAATAGCGCTCTGCACCGGAGCAGCTCTGACATGTGATGCCTTGGACTGGCTAGTGCTGCGGTTGGTCACAGAGGATGTTGTGCCTCGTGTTTGCTGTGCCTCCTCCTCCTTCCCCTCCTCCTCACTTGATTCCTCAGTTCGATCTGGCACCCAGGTGGAGTCAGTGACCTCATCATCATCAATGTCATCTTCACCCCCTATCTCCTCGTCACTGGAGCCAACTTGGCAGTATGCTGCAGCTGCTGGGGCAACATGAGTGCCAGTTATTTGTATGTCATCACTGGCACCCCCTTCCTCTAGGTTGATTATACTCCCTTGCTCAACCTCAGAGATTGAATCAGAGCACTGTACTTGCTGCGCATCCTCAAGCAGCATGTCACTCTCATTGTAGTCAAACAATTCAGCTGACTCCTCCGTGTGTGATAGCGAGGCTACGGCAGGAGTAGCTGTGGACATAGAGGCTGCATTAGATGCTTTGGCAGCTGAGGTGGACTGTAAAGCACTAGAAGCCTGGCTGGCAGAGGACTCGGAGGATGAGAATGGCCTGGTTTGTCAATCCACCAAGTCCTCTGTATGTTGCTGCTGCTTAAGATGGCCAGCACCAGTTAGAAAGGACAAGTGTGCCCCTGCAGAGGATGCACCACGTCCACCACGACCAGAGACACAGCCTCCCGACACAGGGGCTGCTTGCCCTCTTATCTGTGGCTGGGAGCGTCTGCCTGTCCTTTTTGATCTTTCAGACATGGTGAGTGATATATAGATTAATATATAAAGAACTCTGATTCAACTCTGGTATAAAGATTTAAATTACTCTGGTATAACTCAGTGAAACACTGATAGCTGGCAGCCAGTGACAAGACACAGATCACCTTAATTCACAAATGTTTTAAAGAAATTAGTGAGCCCCAAAATACAGCGTGGTACTGTATGTATGAGGAGACACAGATCACCTTAATTCCCAAGTGTTTTAAAGAAGTTAGTGAGCCCCAAAATACAGCGTGGTACTTTTTGTATGACGAGACACAGATCACCTGAATTCCCAAGTGTTTTAAAGAAGTTAGTGAGCCCCAAAATACAGCGTGGTACTTTTTGTATGACGAGACACAGATCACCTTAATTCCCAAGTGTTTTAAAGAAATTAGTGAGCCCCAAAATACAGCGTGGTACTGTTTGTATGACGAGACACAGATCACCTTAATTCACAAGTGTTTTAAAGAAATTAGTGAGCCCAAAAATAATTGCTGGCTGTGTGACGAGACCCAGAAGATCACCTCAATTCACAAATGTTTTAAAGAAAGTTGTAAACCAAAAAAAATTGCTGGCACAGTGACAAGACACACATCACCTAAATTCCCTGATATTTGGGATAAATGAGACCCAAAAAGACTTGCTGGCACAGTGTGACAAGACCCAGAAAATCACCTCAATACACAAATGTTTTAAATAAAGTTGTAAACCCCAAAAAAACTTGCTGGCACAGTGACAAGACACACATCACCTAAATTCCCTGATATTTGGTCGAAATGAGACCCCCCCAGTAGTGTGGCAGACCGGCAGTAACAACACACACAACTATTTTCTTTGAAATCTCCTCTGAAATGCATGCAGAAAGCGCTGCGTTGAAACCTTATATAGTGTGCTGCGGGACTTAGCTCTGTGAGCCCATGATTGGGCAAAATTTGCCCAATCAGAACTCTGAGCGGTGATTGGCATAGTGTTCAACCAGTCTTGCACCAGACCTGTGGTCAGGTGCAAGGCTGTAGCCAATTACGAGCTTCAGGCAGTGGGAAAATGCATTGTGGTCCATTGTGGTCGAACATGCAGCGAACACCTTGATATGTTCGGGGTTCACGATCTGCTCGAACAGGCTAAGTTTGGGTCGAACCCCGAACAGCTCATCCCTATTCTAGAGGTTTACAGTCCACTTCAGCTGCCAAAACATCTAATTCAGCCTCCATGTCCACAGCTACTCCTGCCGTAGCCTCACCATCATACACGGAGGAGTCAGCTGAATTGTTTGACTACAATGACAGTGACATGCTGCTTGAGGATGTGCAGCAACTCCAGTGCTCTGATTCAAACTCTGAGCTTGAGGAAGGGAGTAAAATCCTGCATAGAGGGAGGGGGTGCCAGTGACACACAAATAACTGGCACTCCTGTTCCCCCAGCAGCTGCAGCATATTGCCAGGTTGGCTCCAGTGACGAAGAGATAGGGGGTGATGACAATGATGAGATCACTGACTCCACCTGTGTGCCTGATCGAACAGAGGAGTCAAGGGAGAGGGAGGAGGAGGAGGCGCAACAGAATTGAGGCACAACGTCCTCTTTGACTAACCGTAGCCAGTCCAAGACATCAGAAGTAAGAGCTGCTCAGGTGCAGAGCGCTGTTGTCTCACAGCACACGTGCTGGAACTTTGCTTTCTGGGAGTTCTTCACAAAATGTGCAGCAGTCTGCAGCGTTGCTATTTGTAAGCTATGTCTGAAGAGGATCAAGCGTGGGAAAAACATCACACATTTGGGTACCACGTGCTTGATAAGACATATGACCACCTGCCACACATTCCGTTGGCACAACACATTGCATAGGTCCTCCTCCTCATCCTCATCTGTCTCTACCCCCACTGTATGCCCTGCCATGTCATTGCCTAAAACCTCCACTGACAGGGATGATGCTACATTAATGGGTGTACCAGGTCCTTCCTCAGAATGTGACAGCATCCCATCAGCTGCAGATTTATGCAGTCAGATTTCATTGCCCCATGCTGCTGCAGCATACGAAAAAATATAGTCCCTACCATCCCCTTGCACAGCGTCTAAATGCCAGCTTGGCAAAATTACTCGCATTACAGCTGCTGCCTTTCCAGCTGGTGGACTCTGCCTCCTTCCGTGAATTTGCCGAATGTGCTGTACCACAGTGGCAGGTTCCAAAACGCCAGTTCTTTTCACAGAAGGCCATTCAAGCACTATACCAGAACGTGGAAGACAATGTTATGGAGTCATTGGGAAAGGCAGTCAGCAGCAAGGTGCACATTACTTTAGAAACGTGATCCAGTAAGCATGGACAGGGCCGTTACATTTCCTTCACGGCACACTGGGTAACTCTGCTTGCAGCTGGGAGGGCTCTGTGCTGGAGCTCCTCCTCTTCCTCGCAGGTACAGAGATGGTTAACACCACGCCAGCTTGAGCTGAGAATGGTCGTCTGTGATAATGGCAGCAACCTTCTCTCTGCCCTACGCCAGGGTAAATTGACGCATGTACCATGCCTAGCACACGTCCTAAATCTGGTGGTACAGCGTTTCCTAACCAAGTACCCAGGGCTTGCAGAGCTTCTCAGCTAGACCAGAAAAGTCTGCAGCCACTTCAGACGGTCATTCCCAGCAAGTGTTTGCCTGGCAGAAATTCAAAGAGAATTCCACCTTCCCACAAACTGTCTGATCTGTGACATGCCTACCAGGTGGATCTTGATGTTGGCAATGCTGCAGCGTCTGCACAAGCAGCAGTGCGCCATCAATGAGTACCTGTGTGAGTATGGCACAAGGACAAGTTCAGGTCAACTTGTTTTTTTTTTCCACCCCGCAGTGGCTGATGATCAAGGATGCATGCACTGTACTGTCACCATTTGAGGAGGCAACGAGGATGGTGAGCAGGGACAGTTCATGCATCAATGACACGATTCCTTTAGTGTTCCTGCTGGAGCGCACTCTGCGGGGAATAATAGATGTGGCACTAGAGGCAGAGCAGCGGGAGGAAGAGTAGGACTTCCCTAGCTCTCAAGGCCCCAGTCTTTATGCAGACAGCATTCATGCGGGTCCTCAGATCAGTCAGGAGGAGGATGAGGAATATTTAAGTTGTGGGGGCATTGAAGGTGGGGATTCCTCAAGGGAGGGTTTTGTGTCCCCATAAACCCAAGGACTAGTACGTCCCTGGGAGGAGAAAGTGCAAGATACGGTCATCCTCAGCGACCAGGAACACTTGGAAGCTAATGCCACCTCCAATCTACGCTGCATGGGCTCCCTTATCCTGCAAAGCCTGCTAAAGGACCCCAGGATTCCTGCTATGAAGGAGAGGGATCATTACTGGTTGGCAACCCTTCTTGATCCACGATACAAGGGTAAGGTTGCAGAGCTCATCCTGCCCTCACAGAGGGAGGACAGGATGAAACAACTTGAGGACGCTCTAAAGCGACACTTGTGTACCACCTTTCCAGGCACTGGTAGGTTACCAAGTGATGACACCGGTGCTTCTGAGCTGCGGTTGATCAGAGGAAGAGTGGTGAAGGGGGCCACTTGACTGATGCCTTTTCCAATTTTTTTTAGCCCACGACGCCCAGGGACGTCAAATGTAGGCACCCATTGCCAGCGTCTTCACCATATGGTGCAGGACTACCTAGGGGCAAGGGCAGACCTGGATACCTTTACAGCAGATGATCCACTTTCTTACTGGGTGTTGAGATTGTATCACTGGCCAGAACTTAGCCAATATGCTATGCAGCTACTAGGTTGCCCTTCATCCAGCATGCTTTCTGAAAGGACGTTCAGTGCCGCTGGAGGTTTTGTAACAGACAAAAGAGTGCATCTATCCACCGACTCTGTAGACCAGCTGACATTTATAAAAATGAATCAGTCCTGGATCAGCAGCTATCAATCCCCTGATGCTGATGTAACGGAATAGATCTCTTTTGCATTACCAAAACCTCCACCACTACACTCTTCTACAATACCTCAGAGGGGTTATGTTGTGAAGGCACTAGCTGGCACCAAAGGTCCAATTTGAATGCACCTGTTGTTACTTTCATCCAAAGCCTGCATAAGTTTCACATAATTTAGCCAAAAAAATCACTAAACTTGTTCTGCGTGTCCTAAAACGTCTCCTCTTTTCATACAGGCTGCTGCCCCAAGCAGTTGTTTATTAATAGATTAAAGGAAAAACATTTACCGTCATTTGAAATAGCATTTTTTTCTTTTTAAATGTTTCTATACATCCGACAATTCCGCCACTTCACGGGCAGGTTATGGGGACCTCCTAGGCACGATGAAGGAATTTTTAGTTTTTATTCATAACTTTTATTTCATGGAAAAATCACTGTTCCTTTTAAAAATGACTTTTCTAAAACTTTTTTCCTGTTTCCTGTCCCCCAGGGCACTACCGGGCGGAACCCATACACCTTTTATGGCCAATATCTTGCATATATGCCCTCTTGGAGGGCACTCTAAAACTCGAACGTTCGAGTCCCATTGACTTGCAGTGAGTTTGAATCCTGTTTGCGTTTGAATCCAAACTTTTTCAAATGTTCGTGTTCGAATACGAACAGAACACGGGGGTGTTCGGCCCATCCCTAGTTGGGAGTTGGTAGCATATGATTGATGTATATAATGAACCAATACACATGTGCATCCTTTATCTATAGGTACCAAGTAGTACGGCCCCCTGTTTCAATTGCTATAGGCAAAAAAAAAAAAGCTGTTCCTTTCTAGATGCAGGTTTTAACGGATGCATGCTTGGAGAGAACTGAATCAACAAAAGCATAAATAAATAAGCAAAAGAGGTCCGGATGGAGCAGGCTCTTTATATAGTGGAGAAATTAAAGCAAATGCCATATGGCTGGTGCAGGACAGGGGTGGTCCCATGTAACGTATTATGCCATCAATTCCAAAACAATTTTATAAAACAGAGATAAAAAAGACTTCTCAAGGGCTCTGGTCCTGAGGAATGACTTTCTATCAAACTCTCCCCTAACCTTCAGGCCTTCAAGAAATCCCTCAAAACCAATCTCTTCAGATTAGCGTACCACATCACTGATGCAACTCATCCCTCTGCTCACCTACTCACTTGATTGAAGCCGCTTGTATGGCCCCACCATTCCCACACCACCGGCACTAATGATCCTGCTATCTAGAGCAATTCCTCTTGTCTTCCTTAGGGATGAGCCGAACATACCCCGAGTTCGGTTCGAGCCCGAACCCGAACTTCCCATTTGTTCGGGTCCGAACCCGAACCTCCCATTTGTTCGGGTCCGAACCCGAACCCCCATGCAAGTCAATGGGGCTGAAAATTCGTTTTTTTAGAGTGCCCTCCAAGAGGGCATATATGCTACATATTTGCCATAAAAGGTGTATGGGGGTCCGGGTAGTGCCCTGGGGTACAGGAAACAAGGACAAAAAGTTTTAAAAAAACGTTTTTAAAGGGACAGTGAGTTTTACATGAAATAAGGGTTAAAAATAAAAATGAAAAATTCCTTCAAATATCGTGCCTAGGAGGTCCCCATAACCTGCCCGTGAAGTGGTGGATTTCTAGGATGTATAGAAATATCTAAAAACCCAAAAAAAATACATTTCAAATGACGGTAAATGCTTTTCCTTTAATCTATCCATAAACAACTGCTTGGGCGGCAGTCTGTATGAAAAGAGGAGACATTTTCGGACACGTAGAAAAAGTTTACTGATTTTTTTGACGTTGAAAAGCAGGAGAATGGAAACTTCTAGACCAAAAAGCTGATTTGGAAAGTGAGATAAATGGGAGAATTTTTCTGGTTCGGCTATTTTGACCTAGAATTTTCCATTCTCCAGTCATTCTCCTGAGTTTCACCTTTCACCCTTCACCTTTCAGCGGTGAAGAGCAGGGGAATGACTGGAGAATGGAAAATTCTAGGTCAAAATAGCCAAACCAGAAAAATTCTCCCATTTAGGCTAGGGTCAGACTAGCGAATTTTTAACGTGCGTTTAGGCGCACTTAATCACGACCGCACTAGCAGCAAATGACGGCCAATATACGAAGTACGGTCGCACGAAAGTCCGGCTGCGCAACGCAAGTGGAAAATTAACGCATTTTTTCGAGAACGCAGAACCGCTAGTACGGACGTACAGAGTGCGCTGCGTCCACTAGCGGCGTGTGTGCGTGATTTGGAGACGTCAGACCCTGCTCATGTCCAGCCAACATAACGTCCAGACACCCAAAGTTTCCTGGTTTGGATCCGTAAAAAATCAAACACAAAAATGCGCATCGTATGACCGTTTTCGCGCAATCCGTGAAAAAATACGGCAATGCGTTCGGAAGCACTTTTTGACGGTCGCTGCGAAAAATGCGTTAGTCTGACCCTAGCCTTATCTCACTTTCCAAATCGGCTATTTGGTCCAGATTGTTCTCTTTTCCTGCCATTCTCCTGGTTTTCACCTTTCTCTGAACAACCCTGAGAGAGAGGTGAAAGCCAGGAGAACTGGCTAGAGAAGAGAACAATCTAGACCAAATAGCCGATTTGTAAAGTGAGATAAATGGGAGAATTTTTCTGGTTTGGCTATTTTGACCTAGAATTTTCACTTCTCCAGTTATTCTCCTGCTTTTCACCGCTCTCTGAATAACCCTGTGAATGTTTAATCCCGAGGTGAAAAATAACATTGCTTTAGATTTTTTTCAAACACCAGTTAAATGCAGCATATTAGGATGTTTTTGTCATGGTTCCCAGATCCCACCACGCAGTACTTAACGCCCCACACTCCACAGAGCCCAGAAGCTACCAACAGAGTAGCCGTGCAAGATCTCTAACTGTCTGGTCCTTAGAATTGGCCAGGTAAACTAGCTAGACAGAAAGGGTTAACAACACGGGGAGTAGTCAGTCGAGCCAGAATCAGGAATACAGAGTTCAGAATGGTCAAATGGAATAGCCGGGTTGATATCAGAGCAGTGGCGTAGTACAAGAAAATGGTCTAGGGCAACAGAAGGCAGAATAGTCAGAAACAAGCAGAGGTCAATAATGGGTTAATTCAATATAGCAGTCAGGTACAAGGAGCTCAGGTATGGAAACCACAATCTGGCAAACTGCTGAGAATACACTGAGGGTTTTTAAAGACCTTCACCAGGCCACGCCCCCACTCAAGCCGCGCGCTCATGCAACCACCTCCCTGCCTGTCTCCATTTAACGGGCATTGGTCAGCAAGCAGCATCAGAGATGCTGCCCTCAAGCACACAGGTAGGGCTGGAAGCTCCCAACGTTCCAGTTTTAGGGAAATTAATTCTCAAATCTCAATCAGAAGCAGACACCAGACACCACCCCACCCTCAGCATATTGTACAATGTATAAAATTGATTACCAGACTTAAAAACACCTGGTGTTATGCCCGTTTGTGAACAGAGGTCATTTAGAGTTGATAATCTTTCCACGTACATATTAGTTTTTAATTCAATATCTAATAAACCGTTGCTTATAATATTCTGCAGTAAAGAGTCTCTTTATTTCTAGATTTTTTAGTATTTTTTTAAGCATTTTCTATACTTTTTTCAAAATTTCTTTTTTTTCCGAACCGAACACGCCCAAAAAGTTCAAAGTTCGCGAACTTTCGAACTGCCAAAGTACGGGTCGAACTCCGAACCGTCCGAATCTGAACAGCTCATCCCTAGTCTTCCTCAACCCCAATCCCTCTAGATTGTAAACTCCTATTAGCAGGGCCCTCTACCCCTCTTGTTTCCATCCTATGTCCGTTTATATGTATTTCCTTCCCTTTGGTTATTGTAAATAAGGATGAGCTGTTTGGTTCGATCAGTTCGGAGTTCGATTCGAACCTTGGCTGTTCGCGAACTTCAAACTTTTTGGCGTGTTCGGTTCAAGTTCGCAAAAGAAAATTGAAAAAAGTATTAAAAATGCTTAAATACTAGAAAATCTAGAAATAAAGAGACTCTTTACTGCAGAATATTATAAGCAACGGTCTATTAGATATTGAATTAAAAACTAATGTGTACGTGCAAAGATTCTCACCTCTAAATGACCTGTGTCATTTTTTAGTCCGGTGTTTTTAGTCCGGTGTAATGAATTTGATACATGGTATGATGGTGTGGTGTGTCTCCTGATGTGTCAAACAACACCTGTGCTTCTGAGAAGTGTTCATTTCTCTACTAAATCTTCCTCTGATATGCTGTTTAACCCCTTACTTAGTCCTGCATTTCCCTGCTGTGTGCTCAGCTCATTTTTACCGCTTTCGCTCATGTTTAAACGCGATCTGAGCCACATTTTATAAAATGACCCAGACATATTAGATATCGTTCTTTCCGGCAGACTCCGCAGATTCATAATATATATCATTTTTATATGTATACGTCATGTCCTGCCTGTATATTATGACAAAAAATGCAATAAAATTAATTTTTAATCATCTGCATTGTGTAATGTGTTTTTTTTCACATTTTAGCACAATGAGCGGTTTGCGGTTATGTTTTCTATGGGGTGCGCTTGTAAAAATTAGAAATGGAGACTTGTTACATTTTGTGGGGGGAATTACGTGATTTATAGCAACGCACCCCATAGAAAAAAATCATTAGTGCATCATCGTTCACATTATAATTGAAATGTGAACAATATGCTGCATTAATAAAAAAATAACACACAAAAAAAAAATTTTTTTTTCTTTTCTTTTTTTTTACTTTATACCTGGTCATGTTGGGTATCATTCGAAAGGCCATGCTCAGGCCTTTCGATTGACACCCTCCATGACCCCCTAGCTGCCTGGAGATATCGGGTTCAAATGAACCCCCTATCTCCACCAGGGGATTATACGCATGATGTGGGCTGGCCTGGGCCTGGGCAATATATATGCATGTTGTGGGCTGGCCTGGGACTGGGCAATATATATACGCATGATGTGAGCTGCCTGGACAATATATATACACATGATGTGGGCTGGCCTGGGCAATATATATACGCATAATGTGGGCTGGCCTGGACCTGGGCAATATATATACGCATGATGTGAGCTGGCCTGGGCAATATATATATGCATGATGTGAGCTGGCCTGGGCCTGGGCAATATATATACGCATGATGTGAGCTGGCCTTGGCAATATACAGTAAGTACGTATTTTTGTGATTATGGGTGTAGGTGTTTACTGATATGCATATAGAAATGTTTATTAAATAAAATTTAATTTATTTTTATTTATTTATTATTACTTTTTTTTTTCTCTCTCTCCTTTTTATGGCAATAAAGCTGGTAAACACCTTGAGGCATATAGGGATAGTTAGGTCTGGCAGTAGGGAAGGGAGAAACCTGGGGAGAAGGGAATCTTTAAGTTGAGAGGCCGATAAAGAAGTAAAATGATCTTAGGGAGAAATGGAAAAAAAACGCTAAAGTGTGGGAACATCAGGAAGAGATGGCGGTTTTACGTACCATAGTTTGTGTGTAAGGTGTGTTTATATGTTTTATGTATTTGAAGCTGAATAAATTGATAATATGGGAGGGGATAATATATAAGTTTCATAATCTCTAATTGTATATGGTTTATCTTGAAAATTTCTAATAAAAAAAATATATATATTGTAGCGCTCACTCCCGGAGGAGCCGCTGAAAATGAACCACTGGTCAGTCTCCCCGCACTAGGGAATAAATATACTCCAACACAGTTGTAAGTTTTTA
>RXON01002366.1:0-28020 GCA_009667805.1 Leptobrachium leishanense
CAGCTTTCATGGTCAATACTCGATAATCTTCAGTTTAAAATCTAAATTTTCTGAAAAAAATCATAAAGAATAGGCCTTTATATGAACTTGACAAGTAAGATAATGATCCTCCTTGGCTGAAAACAAATCTCACACACAAAAATGTAATATGTAACATATCCCTTTGATATAATTTAATTCAAGCATTCATTCCTAATATAGACTATACATAGTTTTATTTATTCTAATAGACTACATAAATACAGAGAATGCCATGTTTAGCATCAAGCATAATTAAAACACACAATTCTTTAGTACTTTGGTAAACTGATTGAAGTTTTAACAAAAAAAAATGATGCCTCTGCATTAAAGGCCATAATGTGTCAAATTTAATTATATTTCACAGTTGTAAGTCACATGTTTAATAATAACATCAAAGCTACAAGGTTTAAAGTTCAATGAAAAATTTTATGTTTTTTTTCTCGGATGATTGTTCAAGCTTTGCTCAGCAAAACTGAATGCAACCTTATTATGTATTCTCTTTTATGTAGTCATTTTTATTAACTCTCATTCTTGTACAATGCAATCAAAGTTATGGTTGCATTATATGTTATGTATTAATTAAAATAATTCGGTCAGTGGTATGTTTCCATATTGATCTCAGGTGATTCGTGGTTGAATGTCTGGGAAAAGCATTAGTGTACTTAAAGAAATACTTTATCCCTTTCACTACCAAGTGCTTGTTGTTGAAAAACATATTATGATATCATTTATTTGAAACATGGGATGCATACTTAACACTTAAATGTAGGGTAACATGGTATTTTTGCCTAAAGAGTGTTATTCTGAAATAGTTAAAAGATTACAATATTGTAAATTTACAAACTTTTAATCTCTCATGAATGTTTTATTTGTTACAGTAATATTGCTGGGATGAAAAGTTCTAAACTCCAGATGGTGTCCCTTATTTTGCAGAATTTTGAATGAGGCTGTATTATTAAGCCGGCGATACACTGAATGCGATATGAGCGGTGCAAAGCGATCGCTTCGCACCTTGACGCATCGCTGCAAAAACTGGATATTTTAAACTCTGGTCACTCAGTGATTCAGTTCGTCAGGTTTAACCCCTTCACTATGAAAGACATGTGGGGAACATCCTAGGAGTCTCATGGACGTTCCCCACACATCTTCCGCTACCCGGGAGCTCCTCCACATACTCAGCTGTCTCTTCCAGGGTCCTGCGGCGTTCTGACTTCCTTGAAGTCAGATGCTGCTTTTGAGACCCCTCCCGACATAATGACATCATCGTGTCAGCTCCACCTCTGGGTCCCCCCTCGTCAGTTAGCCAGGAAACAACATAGCTGCCCAGGGATTTTCAAAGGAAATCCTATAGTGGATATAGGATTCTCCTTTGAACCCCCATATCTCCTGATCGGTGACAGCTAGAAGGTGGCATGTTTAGTATCAATGAAAAGGCCAGAGCATGGCCTTTCCAATGATACAAATAATGACCATGTTCAAAGTAAGGCAAAAATAATAAAAAAAACAAAAATAATATTAAAAAAATAATAAAAATAATAAAAAAAAAATAAACACACACAAAAACAGACGTTATTTTCATTAATGAAACAATATTGTTCCCATTTCAATTATAATGTGAACAATGATACGACACTGATTTTTTTTATGGGTGGGGGTTTTAGCTAAAAATCATGTAATTTCCTAGAAAAAAAGTAGCGAGTTCACATTTCTAATTTTTTAACCAGCACATAGAACATATAACCTCAAAGGCTCATATGAAAAAATTTGAAAAAAAATCACTTTACATGCTGTAGATGATTGAAAACTAAAATTGGATTGCACTTTTTGTTAGAATAGTCAGGCAAGGCATGCGTACACATATAATAATGATATATTATGAATCTGCCGAGTCTGCCGAAAAAAAGGATATAAATTTTGTCTGGGTTGCATAATAAAACTTGACTTCAAATCGTGTTTAAACATGATGAGCGAAACCGGTAAAAATGAGCTCAGCACACACAGGTGAAATGGCTCAACAGTGAAGGGGTTAAATAGCTGAATCCCGTAGGATTCAATGTAAAAAAATATCATCGTTTCTATTTTTTTTATTCAACCATCTATTCTTTTTATTTTTGCGCAAACCGTCTTTTTATTTATTTATTTTTTGGAATTTTTTTTACTTTTTTTTTATTGTTTAGATGAAATTTTTGATTCCCAATTTTTTTTAATTGCCTTTTTCTTATTCTGTAACAGATCATTTTATTATTTTTTTATGAGACCATTTTTATCATCTCCATGCATTTTTTTTTTCTTGACTTGAAAAACAATAACAGAAATAGCAAAAAAAGATTGCACTCTATTATTTCACCTGTATACATGCACATTCAACATAAACATAGAAAGGGTTATTCTTTGTCCCAGGATATGTCCTCACATTTCTTTCTCCTCCCAATAATTGTTTTTAGTCTTGTTTTAATGTGCTATATATTAGATCCTTTCAAAAGTGTGTAGGTTGATATGTTATATGTTTGTCACGTGGTGTGGTTAAATTCCTATTATCGTTTTCATAACATTGAAAATTCCAGAAAACTTTATAATTGTGTCTTGCATGGATTAGATTGCATAGCATCAAACAATTTATGGTCTACAGTAGCAGCTGTTATTAATGTTACTTATCCCATCAGTTCAATATGTTGTCTCTGGAGAATTAGAGTTTTTGATTACAAATTTATAAAAGTTGAATTCACCCAAGAGACTCTCTCTCATCAGATATTTATGTTCAGTAGTTAAATATGTGAATAGGAGCAGTTGCAAGAAGCGTAACAGGATACAAATCAAACATGACCTTTCAAGTTTTAGAGCATTAAGCTTTTTTATTTTTAACAGCAAAGCAATTTAATATTTCAGGAGCTTTAATTTCCAAATATTTTTTTTCCAAAATCTAGTGTTAATTAGGTTCACACATTGTGAGTAGCATGTAAGATATTACATCTGCATCAGTCAATCAATCAGCAATACTTGTTGGTTAAACAGTGTTTAGGACGTAATCCTTTTGGTGCCAGGGAGACCAACAAGGCTCCAATATAGTGCCATGCAAACTGTAAGAAAACGTTTTTTTATTAATACTATTAATAATGCATGTATTAAGTACGGTGCTTCTCTGCACTTTTTAAAATAACAATTTCTGGCTTGTTTGCATTTGCTTAGGCTACAGGGTATTCCAGATGGGAAATCCCTTGTTCACAGACGTCCTCAAGGATGTGGTGAAAATTAAGCCAAAATTCTTATGTAGGCTTGCCGTATCTCTCATAAAGAGGAAAATTGACTAGATTTTGTCTCTGAACTGTCCTAATAAGTTAGAAAACCTAATATAAGCATTGGTTCCATGGCTTCAGGTACATTTACTTGTTCAAAAAATACAGGAAGCCACAAGCAAAGCCAAGTAATAACACAAATTGCCACTCAACTTGAAAATCCAGGTAAATCATTAGTATGATTATTAAATGATAATGGCTCACACAGAATACAGCCTTTGGTTGCAATGGATGAATGGTTTCAGGAGCCTGGAGATGAAAAATGTAGTGGGCATTTGCTGTATCCCACTCCCAGCTCCCTTTTGTTACGTCTTGTTATGCCTGCTGCTTGTGCTGTGCCTGCTCCTCCTGCAGTTAGTCCTCCTGGGCAGTGAGGGTGCTGTTCTAGACATCTATTAACTGGGACTTCTGCACCTGGGCAGAGACCCTGGAGAGCTTTAAAAAAGAGCAACTGACAAAGATCTTTGCCCTGTTGTGGTTTCCAGTAGACCCCTCAGCAAGTTCCTGTAAATCTGTGATCCTTTGGTTTGACCCTTGGCTAAGTATTCTCTGTTCTGGTTTCTGCCCTTATCCCTGTTTGGTTTATATTGATTCCGTATTCTGACCCTGACTTCAGTATTGCTCTATATTCCTTGTATGTTTATATCTCTGTATCGACCCCTGGCTTAGTATTTGTACTGCAATCTTTCTCTTGTCCCTGTGTGTGTTCATTACTTCTATTTATTGTCCTTGTTCATATTTTCTATTCAGTTCAGATCTGGCCATTCTAAGGAACGGCCTGTCAGATTAGGGGTTTCCTCACTTAACTGGGTTTTCTCTGTATGCTGGGTTTTGCCTGCGTGCTGGGTTTATCGCTATCAATGATATCCTCTGCCCTAATTATGTTCACTTCCTTTTGTTCCGCTGCCCTACTCTTCTCACCTTACTTTGTTCCTCTACCCCATTCATCTCACCTTCAATTGTTTCTCTGTACCATTTTTCGAACATTTCATTGTACCTCAGCTCCATTGTTCCTACCTTCAACTGTTCCTCTGTCCATTTCTTCTCATGTCCAATTGAATTCCTGTTTTATTCACACACCACAATCTTGCCAGTGGTACATCCCTCTTGTTCTCATTGTGGTGGTGACAATTGGTGCCTATGTTGGGACATGGGCCTGGAGCTGCAGCTACAGCAGCCTCCATGTTAATCTGGCCCTTACCTTTAATGTACTGCTATCATTCTGACACATTCTGTTGGGGAGCTTAGGTCCTGTCATTTTCCAACTTATCACCTTTCCTTTGCTTCATGTTGCTCTGAGTATGGGGCTTTGTCTTTTAATCTCACCACCGGAAATGTGTTCCCATTCCCACGTAGGACTTTAAAAATTACATTCTAGATGTTTCTGACTTTTTCTAAATTCTAAATCAGTAATTGAGGGTAACTCTGACCCAGGCGGCACAATGCTGGGATGGCATTTAGTTGCCGGGTGTGCAGAGGCTTCAATTATTAGGTTCACATACTGTATGTTCCCTTACTATCTTTGTACCTTAATATTGCTAAAAGAGTGGACAAGCCACCAAATGTTGTCCTTTTGATGTGTGGTCCAAGTTTCATTTACAAGGGCTGCACCTTACAATCCTTTCAATATAAGAGAAATAGACATTCATGAGGGAGAGCGAGAGTGGAGAATAGACCTTCAGAGCACAGAACAGGCCTGCAAAAATGAACTAATAACATAGAGCAGTAGCACAAAATTGGCGCCAACTTAGCCAGAGCTGTTGTAAATTTAGCAGCTCCATAGATTATAATGGCTCTGGTAAGTATACAACTGCTCTAGTTAAGTTAGCACCAGCTTTGTAATACTGCACATAGTGTGTATGAGGATATTAGGCACATAATCAGCCACTGAGGATTTGGAGCGGATCTTGGCAGGGCAAGAAATTTGGGGTTTGAGGGATATATGAAGATGGACCTGGGTTGTGATGGGTAGGTGCATGCTAACATTTGGTCTGAGGATGTACATGGGTTGGCATGGCATATGAGTGCAGCGACGTAGCGTGGGTTGTCAGCGCTCGGGGCAAGGCAAGAATTGTGCGCCCCCCAACCTGTGGACACGGTAGCACACCCCGATTCCCTTCTACCATTAGAGTATTGACCCCCGTTACCCCACAAGCACATGTATTGTATATTAACAAAATACTGATATAATAAAAAATATTAAACACACATCTCCCCCATGCTATGCCACTGCTACCGTCACCCTGTCCCAGTATACACTAGCATAGTTTCACTCTCACACTATACCCAGCCACTCTCTCCCTCCCAGTACCCCTCAGTCACACTCTCCCTCCCATTACCCCAGTCACTCTCTCCCTCCCAGTAACCCACAGTCACTTTCTCTCTCTCAACTATCTATCTATCCAAGTACCCCCAGTCACACTCTCATAGTATCCTCAGTCACACTCTCCCTGAACCCCCAGTTACCCTCTCCCCATACCCGCTCACTGTGTGTTGGTCATGCTGCTCTGGTGACAGACAGTGTCGTCTACCTGAATGGAGTTGCTGGTGGCCTGGGGGGGAGCTGTCCAGGGGGCTTAGTGGAGACCGGATTTTAAATGTGCTGCAGGGCAGGCGCCTCCCTCCCTCCCTCCTTCCTGTTCAGCGGCTGCAGGGCTGCCAGCAGCGGGGCCTGGCACAGGGCTTCAAGGGGGGGCTGAGAAGCGTGGAACAGGGTGTACCGTCAGATAATGCTGCGCTGCTTCACGTGACTCAAGTCAGCGTTAAGAAGGAGTCAGGACAGAATTTTCTGTCCTGGTCCTCCCTTCCAGACACTGAGTGCCAAGTCACTGCCGGGACCGTGCAAGGGCCTCTCACGGACACCAGTGTCCGTGAGCAGACTCCTTGCCGATCCCTGCTGGAAAATATTAGTGATTCAAATTTATTTTGAAATTTTGCGCCCCCTAAGAAAATTGCGCCCGGGGCGACCGCCCCCGAGGCCCCCCACGCTACGCCACTGTGTGAGTGGTATATAGGGAATGTCATGGGTCTGAGGGTTGTATGATGATTGAAATTAGGTCTCAAATGTGTATGGAGCTAACATGCAGTCTGAAGAATGCATGGGGACTATATAGGGTCTGCCATCGGCAGTTTGTCTCAATTGTTCCTTTTCTAAGCTCTGGGTATATGTCTATGAGGTAGTAGACAAAGTACCTGGTGGGGCAACATTTTATTCTCTGACCCAGGCATCATAATGTCTTGAGCTGATCTTGCTTGCTTGTCACATAGTACTTCACAGTCTAATCAAGAGTCAGGGATTTAGCTGGATGTAAATTAGGAAAAAGCTTGTTTAAATATTTCATTACCAATGTTAAGTTAACTCGATCTTCCATCGTAATACGTTGATAAGCAATCACTAGCATATCAAACCCCATCTGCATATCTTTTTAAGGCAGGATTAGTGGTAAAAATGAAATTCAATGTGAGAATTCATTTGTGTCCCTTTACATTACCATAGAACAAGCTGCGATTAGCAGCCCCAAACTTACTGCAACAAAAAGTTCAAAAATATCCATGCATCACGTTACAGTAAAATATGAGCTCCTCACTAATGGCCATATCTGCCAGGAGTTTCTGCAGTAACCATTGCAGCTTGATACTCAGCACAAGAGTTGGAATGACTGCATGCATTATCAAACAGCTGGGAAATCGACTAAGGTGTCAAAAAGTGACAAGCGCACCCTAGCTTGCTTGAGACGTGTGTGTCAAATTTGATTGGTACCATTTTCTTGCTGTGGAATGTATCATTCTAGATTGTTTATACAGGATCACTGTCCTAATGGATCAGTTGATGGACACGAAGTAAGAGTTCCACGGACGTTTTCTGCATTGTCTGCATTTGCCTTATAATAGAGCTGGCTTCATGGGTGATGCTCGCTCTTTTAATTTGGAGGTGTGACTTGTTATTTAAATTGCATGATTTTGAGCACTTTTGTGTTTTGGTGTGTGTTTACAAACACTTTGGAGACATATACGTAGTACCTGAATCCAACCGACCCGCACACAGGGAGAAGGTAAGGGAGAAACTCTGCGTGTGCAGGTCAACTTGGACCTGTTGTCACTCATGGGTTTCTATACTTTTTATGGAGGTGCGATCACGGCTCTGCAGGTCATAGAGACTTTCTGCTTTTTTCCGGCACTAATTTACTTCTGGGAACTTGCATCTCTCACATTATTTTAATTTTGGGGCTGAGTGGTCCTTGTCCAGTGATCCTTAAGTCCAAAACATACATCAGTAGTACGTCACTTGCTAGTTCAGGAGCTCACTTGCTCCTTATACTGAATGGCAGAGATACTCAACGATAATAACGTTTGTCTGACATGAAAAAAAAATTGAATCTAGTCTAAAATACTTTTTTTGATACTGCTAGAATTTAGCTTTTATTTGGCTTCCAAACAGCAAATGTCTAAAAAGCAAATAGTACAATACACTATCCTCATAAATATTCCATTTAAAAGCATTTCCTGTTTAAACATTATGGGCAAAATATCCATCAAATATGTCATAAATACAGAATACTCCATTGAAATGTCAAACAAAACATAAGAGGTCACACATTTTCCTTTGCCATCTGAAAGTACTATTCATAAATATTATTATTTCTGGGCTCTCCATCTACAGCATTTGTTTAGATAAATGTGCGTGTTAGATAAACTATGATTAGCAAAATGGCTATTTTCTTTCCTGCTTTAAGACCTGACAACAACATAGGTTTGTTGATGACTCAGTTGAAAAGTCTTTTCAAAAATTTTAGGAAACACTGTAATGTTTAATAATATAGGAAAATAATAAGTTATAAAAAATATTGTGTGTGGCAATAATTGTTATTTACATATATGTACATTTAAACTGTATAAGCCTCATAGGTATTATACCAGAGAATATTATTTATTTCATAAATTTAAAAAAAGGATGAGTAACGCCTGCTTAATTTTACAAAACCACTAAAATATAACATAGTACAGTTAGGATTTAAAAAACTAAAAAATGGTTGTGTCTGTGTATATAAATATATGTACGATACAAGAAAATATATAAAAGAAACTTAGGGACCTATCGCCTCCCTAAAGATAAAACGGGGAGGTTAAGGGGAAAAATTTGTGTTCACTAATCTCCTTTTAGCATCCCTATTTTACCTGTAGATTACCGGGCAGGTGCTGTGTCCAGGATGCTCGGGGCAGCGCTAGAACACCATTGTGAGCATCCCCTCCATGGAGTCCCCTGCCAGCACATTGTAATACCTTACTTATCAAAGAGCCACACATCATTTGCACTCCCTATAGGGGTTATTCAGAGAGAGCTGATCTGGCCCTGAAATCGCACCGAACAGTGAATTTCCCTGTATGGTAAAATTTTGGGTCCATTCAGCTATTCAGAAAGGAGGCAGTTCGCCAAATTTTTTCCTGTAACAGACTTTTTGTATTATTATTCATAGGACCTTATATGTTTATTCCTGACATTTTCGTGCAGTATTTTTTTGAAAACATTGTTTCAAATTTGAAACTTTCAATCCTTTTTTTTTTTTTTGTTTTTTTTTTTTTTTTTTTACCCCGTTTGTCGGCTTGACGTTGTTTTCCAGTGGCTGGTCGGCGCTGTGTACGGCGGATCGTCGGCTTTTTTCAGACGCACTCAGGTTTTTTCAGTGGTTTTGCAGCACTTGGTTGGCTTTATTTTTGATGCGGCGATGTTTCCATTTGAGGCGGCGGTTTTGCAACGGATTTTCAGATGTGGCTGGCAGATTTTACCTGCACTTTGAGGACCCTGTGGTGAATTCAGCATTCACCGCAGGGTTGGGAAATTTGTTTCCCCGAAGTGTGGGGAATGAGATAACATCCAGGGTTATTCATTTCGGTGCTAAGTATAGGATGCGAAAAGTACAGTATGCTTGCGCAAAGCTCGCAAAAGTTCAAATGTGCTGATTTCTTACTGGTTTAGCATTAGGGATGTAATATGGGTGGCATCCGTTAAAGTCACTTATCCTAGCGGTAATACTTACTTATCAGAAGGCTACCGTTAGCGTTCAATAGGGAATAGGGCCCTCCATAGATTATAATGGCTCTGGTTAGTTTACAACAGCTCTGGTTAAGATTACACCAATTTTGGAATAGGACCCTGAGTCTTTTCAGTTAGTATTTCATGGTAACATTAATGTTAGTTACATAATGGTGACTGGATATATAGAAATAGAAATATTCACCTAAAAATATATTATTATAGATCTTAGATAAGCAGAGAACTTGTAAATATGTATAATGATTTAAGAGTAGAAATAGAGCATTCTGTGCCAGAAAGCCACCTGCTGCTTTCACATTTTATTGACTCTTCATTGAGTAATGTGATCTTTTTTATATTATCATATATGGAAACAACAGTTTGTGTTTAGGAAAATCTTAAGCTCACTTCTAGTTTTGCAGTTACAGCCTCCCATGGAGCTGAACAAGTAATACTGTAGTTCCTTTTCTAAAGGAATCAATCATAAGCAAGTCATGAAAATTTGATAGGCTATCACATATACAAAATGCTTTCTGCACATGCACTTGTCCTTCAAAATCACGGTACTCTGGTTAATAAAACATATGCATGTGGGGGGATGGCCGGGATGGAGTGATAAGAAAACATGCTGAACGGGTGGACACTACTTCAATATAAACTGAAAATGCAATGTAGTAATATTATCTCATGATCTTTGCCCTATAAATCTTTTACATTGTAAAATGTGTATGAAATGTAAACATCGTGCAGCCTTTCAATCTCTTTAATGCTGATATTGTATGACTTAGATTAAATATTCATATACTATACACTAGGGAAAGAAAGACATTCTTTCTCACAGGAAAAGAAAGAAGCAAAACGGCAGATGCACCCTAAACATGCATTATTATTTCTCTATCAACTAATATTATTTTCTTTATTGGTGTTTGTAATTGAGTACTTTGTTGATTCTGGGCTCTGGCTGACACTGGGGATAGTTTTGAGAATATTTAAGAGGTGTCTAGCAACTCTTCCCTGTACGCCCATATACCTGGACCTGCAACTTATTTTCATTCTAACAGCTGCATTTTGGAAACAATTGCCTTGATGTGCTGTCACTGTACTGAAATATCCAGTCATAGACCATAGAATTATAGCCTTGCTCAAAGTAACAACATCACATTGAAGAAGACTTGAGTGACCCACTGGGGTACCCAGAGTCTAGAAATACGTAGAAATGAGACATTTTTTGGACGAACTAAATCACTTGCACCACACTCTGAGACCAGCTCGCCCTTTGCACCAAGATCCCATGGAACTCCCCAGTGGTTGTGACCTGCTGCCTACACCCCTTCCAATCTCTAACAAAAAAGCATTGCTTTGAAATTTGAAGACTTTTATCTATTAATGCACATAGCTCAATGACCTCTTCAACCAAGGATAATTTTATTGTTGGACAACTGTGTCCAGTATTGCAAGGGATTTCCTTCTAGTCTACAACCATGATATATACTCTTGTGTGTAGCCCTTGGAGGACAAGGGGATGTCTCAGGTTTTCTGAGACCCTCAGACCTTTCTGTAATAAGCATAAGAAATTGGATTTTCCAGCCCCGACTTTGCGACTCTTGGCACATGGCACCCATCTATCTGAAGAATAGCTCCACACACTATTGTATGTGACTCCAGTGCAACACGATCCATAAAGTTTTTAAATTCTTCCCATCCCATGCACTGTGGACATGTATGTCCAGTGTTGGTGTTAGCCCCAGCTGTTCTACACTGTTGCAAATTAATGCACAACATCATTGAAGTGTTCCTAGTATCCTGCGATGTTACCAGAACCTCAGTGTCATTCAGCACTGTTGAATTCCCATATTCAGGTGGCCTCCTCTTTTCCTGCTGCCCAAACTGCCAGTGTTTTTGAAACTGGCCACATTGTTTTTCTTAGTTTTGATGTCGCGTGTCATTCCAGGCCAACCCTGCTTACACTCTAGGATGTTTTGCTGCACTGATTTGATGTCAACAAATGTAGATAAATGTAAGACTATTTAAACCTGACTCAGATCAATACCCTGTCATGGTTTGTTATACGCAAGAACACGCTTATTGTTACCTCGCTTTTTCTGTGTACCATCTTTTGGCTTTCGTGCTTGACTACTCAGATTCTTTGGCTATGCTAGTTTTTGGCCTGTATGACTACCATCTCTGTTATTTGACCATGCTTGTATGAGTATCCCATTCTGATTCTGACCTCGGCTATGCTCTACACTTTCTGCTTTTGTGTGTTACTAGCTGGTTACAACTATTAATTGTTGGATGATTACAACAGCCATTACAATTACCGTTAGGATTATTAATCTATACATTTCTTACACTATTATTTTTCACCGCTGTAAGAAATCTGTTGGTTGCAGAGAGGTCCTGTGGAAGAGGTGATGAAGGACATACACGTAGCTGTAGTTGAGACTACATAGAGATGCTCAGTTGTACGGAACTACTGCTTCTGTCCTCCCCAGCATTTAAGAAAAGAATGTATATCAGTGGTGCACTAGTCACATATCTGTATATTTCAATTTGTAGTGTTCTGATTATAGTATTTTTCTAGCGTAGCGGATTTTTGCCACCGGGGACTGACACCCCTAGGATCCTCATGCTTGGTTACATCTTCCTGCTTAACATGGTGATCCTGAGCCTCCGCAACACAGGAGTAGGGATACATAACTTCGGAAGTGCCTCCACCTATATGGGCATCCATGGCAATGGATGGCCTTCCAGCCAGGAACCTAATAATAACTACAATACACCAGCTGCAATAAGACAATATATCTCTTTATTAAAGATAAGGGCAGGACAAATAAGACAGGCAGTACAGTGGCTAACTAACACACCAACACTCTCTAACCAGACCCAGCTCCCTCCTAAACAACCTTTAACCCACCCTCTGTCTTCCAGGTCAACGCGTTTCGTCCTCTCGACTTCCTCAGGAGTGGCATCTGTCCTGTACTTCAACAAATATATAGTGTCAAGGCTCTGCTTTGCGAATCTTCGTCTTATTGACACTATATATTTGTTGAAGTACGCGCAATAAATAAGGATTGTTTTAAATTTATCATTGTGGTCCTTCACTATTGCATACTTTCATTCCCTTTTCAACATGAATACTTGGTGATGAAAAAATGAGAAAATGATTTAAGGAAAGAAGTTGGATCCTTTTGTTGATTACTTAGAAATCACCGTTTGTGAGTGAAAAATTAGCGGTGTTATAATACTCAGGTGTAAAGGGGTTTTACCCTATGTGTGTTTTATCTACTTTTATTTGAGAGAAGTGACTGTGGTCAGCTTGCCATTTGATTTTGTCCCAACACATAGATGGGAATTTTGCAATTTATGTAGTTTAGGTGCTTTTCCAAAGAGCATCGTTACAGATTTGTCAGTATTTAAAAAAAGTTTGTTGTGTTTGATCCACTTTTCCACCTCTGTGAATTGTTCTTGCAGCACGGCCTCCAGCTGCGGGAGATTTGGTTTGCTGGTATAGATTACAGTGTCGACTGCGTACATGTGTACAGTTGAGGCTTTGCAGACATTGGGCAGATCATTTATTTATATTGTAAATAGCAGGGGGCCGAGTATTGAGCCTTGGGGTACACCACAAGTGACTGGGAGCAGGAGGGAGGAGCTGCCAGAAATGGTCACATATTGCCATCGGTCGGATACATATGATCGAAACCAGGTTAGCGTGTCATCACCAACACCAGAGTTTAAGTTTTTTTAACAAGATGCCATGGTCTACTGTGTCAAAGGCCTTGCTAAAATCAAGGAAGATGGCTCCAGTTAGGTTTCCTTGTTCTATCCCAGCTTGGATATCATTGCAGACTTTTAAAAGGGCGGTTGTAGTTGAGTGATTTGGACGAAAAAAACAGTGTGGTGGGACAGGCGCTTCTTCCAGCCAGTGGGGGTGTTCTTTAAGATGTTCCCTCTATTTAGATGGGGTCCAGCCCTCAAATAAAACAGAAACAAATATATTGCGCAGTATGTCAAGTAGATATATGAATAAACCCCTTTAGGGAGAATTGACTCACATTTTTCAGTGTCTCAAGATCAGACACTAGATGTAACAGCAACCGGCAGCTTTAGGAATGCCAGATTCCCCTTACAGTACTCCAGCGCCTTCTTTCCGCTCCTCAGCAGCAATCCAGGATTGTAGCAGTAAAAGTGAAAATCAGCACGCAGGGGGTGTAAGATTAATTAATTTATTAAGGTAAAAGATATAATTTCAATATAAAAAATGCATCTAAACGCGTTTCGCGGTATGAAGCCGCTTCCTCAGTAGATGCCAATGTTTTCACAGTCCTGATGTACCTATAAATAGTCTTTTTGGAGGTTCCAGCTGTAAGGTTGATTTAGGTTGGAGTGCTATGCACTAGAGCGAGGTTCCAGCTGTATGGTTGATTTAGTTGGAGTGCTATGCACTAGAGCGAGGTTCCAGCTGTATGGTTGATTTAGGTTGGAGTGCTATGCACTAGAGCGAGGTTCCAGCTGTATGGTTGATTTAGGTTGGAGTGCTATGCACTAGAGCAAGGTTCCAGCTGTATGGTTGATTTAGGTTGGAGTGCTATGCACTAGAGCGAGGTTCCAGCTGTAAGGTTGATTTAGATTGGAGTGCTTTACACTAGAGCGAGTGATATGTAAAACTAATAGTGCCATATATAGGGGAATTGCCAGTGTGCACTCTTAAGAGTATTAAACTAAAAAATATAGCAACTATTTAGTAAGGTGCAGTGTGCTGAGGTTCCAAGGTGGGGAGCAGATGTACATTGGTGCCTGCTAATGGAGCAGGAAAAGTTATTCAAAACTCTGAGCGCTAAGCACTATGTGATGTATTTGTGTGTTGTTTCTTATTAGATAAATTTCCTACATATAAAAGATGAGAACGCAATTAGCATGTGTGGTAGAAAAGGACAGTTATGGTAGAAGATAAACATGAATAAAATAAATAAATTGTAACCTGTGTCCTAGTATTGGAGGGTTATGCACTAGAGCAAGATATATATCGGGGACTTCTGTATAGGTCAACAATAACATACTGAACTGTTTCATCACCACAATCCCTATCCCACTCACTATCACTGTATTCAGTGAAATCCATTGGGAAGACATTCTCATAAGAAACCACTAGGTGGCGTCTGACATTCAGACTTTTGTGATTTGGACGAAAGCCTGATTGATCTGGGGTTAAGTAGTTCCAATATTGATAATAATCATGTAATTGTGTGTAGACGCATTTTTCCAAAATTTTTGACATTATACAGGGAGCAATGATATCGGACGGTAGTTGGATACCAAAGTACTGTCACCACTTTTATGGATAGATACCACTCTCGCAGTCTTCCAGAGTTTGGGTATGTATCCAGTCACCGGATTTGCAATTGCCGGTGCACTGATTTTCAGCAGCATTGCTGGTATTTGATCAGGTCCAGACTGGAATCTCATTTTTTGGTTACGGAGGAGTTTAGGAATGACAGTGACAGGCACTGGTCTAAAACTGAATTCCTGTCTGATACAGGGACTTTGCACAGTTGGAGGGGCCTAACCTGCATGTGGCCTTTCTGATTGCATGTCATTTCCTAGCTTGGCAATCAAAGTGGTGGCACATCCAACAAAATAATCATTAAAGGCATTTGCTACATCTAGGGAGTGTTGCAGGGTTTGGTTGTTTACTTTGACAGCAGCTGGCTGAGAGTGGACAGGGGCTGCTTGTATGTTACTTATGGTTTTCCAAAAGTTTCTAGGGTTTGATATGTTATTGTTTAGATTTTCATTGAAGTAATGGGCTTTAGCCATTTTTGTTTGTTTTGTACATGCATTCCGGCATTGTCGGTATTCATAGTGATCGTTCATGGAACCAGTACTCTTGAAATTTGACCACAGTGAATTTCTAAGCTGGTACATTAGTGTAAGATCAGCTGTAACTCAGGGGAGATGGGTCCCTTTTACTCGCACTTTACGCAGCGGGTCATGGGAATTCCAGACTTGCAGGAGCTCAGACTGAAAGTATTCAATTGCACAGTCTAGGTCTGGGATTAGGTTTAGTCTGTACCAGGGGAGCTGTTTGAGATCACTTAGGAAGGATTCAAGAATAAATTTCTTGAAAGACCTGGTGGTTATTACCTTTGGGGAGATTTCATGGCCTTTATTTTGCACACGCAGTACACTAGACAATGGTCACTAAAGCTATTAGCGAGAACACCTGCCTCCTGTATTCTATCAGGATATGAGGAGAGAATCCAGTCCAGCAAGGTATGGTTAGGACTTTTCATATTAATGCGATTGGGGGAGGAGATTAATTGAGTTAGCTGCAAAGTTTTAGACAGCGAGCAGTGTTTATTGTTTTTAGGATTTAGCCAATCTGTATTAAAATCTCAGAGGACCAGCAATTCACTTTTCTGGTTTTGTGCAAGTAGGTTATTAAGGATTTGAGTTATGTCACAGAGAGAGTGCACTGGAGAGCTTGGTGGGTGATAGAATCCACCAGCAACAATGATTGATTTACTGAATGGGATCTCAATTAAACCAGAGAGGAAATCAAAGGTGGCAGAGGAGCTAGAATTCTGTAAGGGGGTGCACTTTATGAACTCCTCAACATAAATAACAATTCCCCCTCCCCTCTTTGCTCTGTCCTTTCTGCAACATGAATACCA
This sequence comes from Leptobrachium leishanense, assembly GCA_009667805.1. Lineage (NCBI taxonomy): Eukaryota > Metazoa > Chordata > Amphibia > Anura > Megophryidae > Leptobrachium > Leptobrachium leishanense. The sequence goes on from RXON01002366.1 coordinate 16,023, forward strand.
CTGTATTGATATAGCAGAGTCTGGTACTTTTGGGTAACCATGATTCTGTGAGCACATTGATTTTGGGTTTGTAATAGTAACACCAAGCCCGAAGCTCATCCAGTTTAGGGAGTAAACTGCAGATGTTACAGTGCACAAATGAGAGGCCTTTTTTAGTGGGGAGACTAAAGGATGTGTCAGCTGTAGGACCAGGGTTAGTTTTCACATCGATGCATACATTAGGTGCACAAGCTGCAATACCAGGCTCAATATGTTTTAGACCTAATGATTACTGTTCTGTAATATACCTCTCATGGACTAGTACTGAGGTTATAAAGCATGCAGGAAATATATAAAACATAAACCAGTTAAACACCATGTAGAAAATAGTCCCACTACACACGCATGCAAACTGCATCATACGTACACATTCTCATTTGGTTAACAGGGCATGCCAGTTTATAAACTAAGGATTAATTAATCTGTTCTAGTTAAACCATAATTAGCAACAGTAACTGACCATGTTAGCTTACAGTAATTTAAAAGTCGTGTTTAAAAATATGGAAAAAAAAGAAATCTGTATCGATGGCGCCACCTAGAGGAAATAGATGTAAAATGTTCCACAAAACACTATTTGCGTATAAACAAAAAAAAAAAAATCTTTTTTTGTTTTCCTTAAAATGGGAAACAATTCTTGGTTTGAATCAGCAGCGGTCTCTTTCAATAGGTGGTATATCCAAACCCACCGAAGGATAATAAATCAGACAAAAAGAAAAAGATGATCGAGTCAGCGCTTCCTTCAATCAGTGTTTTCTTCTTTTCTGTATACCTTTAAAATAAGCAGAAACGCTGCCATAGCGTAGTAAACTTATTATGTAGCTGGAAATAGTAAAGAAAAGGAAGACTCACATTTTATTGTGTCTCAATCAGACACTAGATGCTCCAGGCTACCGGCAAAATTTGGATGGGAATGCTGGATTTCCCCCAGGATTCGTAGTCTTGCCGTTCCAATAATTTCTGGACGCCAAATATTGTTTTTAAAGGCAAAAATTTATTAAAATAAATAAAACAGAAACATGAATATATCACCTAAACGCGTTTCGCGAGAAACCTCGCTTCCTCAGTAGGTTTTCAAAACCTACTGAGCAAGCGAGGTTTCTCGCGAAATGCGTTTAGGTGATATATTCATGTTCCTGTTTTATTTATTTTTTGCCTTTAAAACCAATATTTGGCGTCCAAAAATTATTGGAACGGCAAGACTACGAATCCTGGGGGAAATCCGTCATTCCCATCCAAATTTTGCGGTAGCCTGGAGCATCTAGTGTCTGATTAAGACACAATAAAATGTGAGTGTTCCTTTTCTTTACTATTTCCATCTACATAATAAGTTTACTACGCTATGGCAGCGTTTCTGCTTATTTTAAAGGTATACAGAAAAGAAGAAAACACTGATTGAAGGAAGCGCTGACTCGATCATCTTTTTCTTTTTGTCGTGTTTAAAAATATACAGGGTTATTCAAAGAGCTCCGAATTGTGGCCGAAAGGTAACCAAACACTGAAATTCAACGTACGCTTACCTTTCCTGGCCATTCGGCTATTCAGAGAGCAGGCAGTTCGCCAAATGCTGGCGAATTGCCTGCACATACGTTGCCTGTTTGGTGCCTGGTCACGGGCAGTGAAATCCCCAAGAGAAGCAATGCTTCGTCTATTCAGAGACCAAAAACCAGCAGTGAAAAGTTGCTGAATTGTACTGCTGTTCGGAGGTTTCATTTGACAGGTTTATTCAGGCAAATCCCATAGGCTTCAATGTTAAAAATATTCCCGTTTTAATCCAATATCTAATAAACCGTTGATTATAATATTCTGCAGTAAAAAGTCTCTTTATTTATAGATTTTTTTAGGATCTGTTAGGCATTTTTCGGGATTTGTTTGCAATTTTTTTCCGTTTGTTTTTTAAATAGTTTTTTCTTTATTCTGTAACAGTCCTTTTTATTATGATTCATTGGATCTTATATTTAAATTTCAGACATTTTCGTTCTGTAGTTTCTTTGCAAACAGCGTTTCACTTTTCAAACGTTCAAGAGTACTGTTTTGTTTTTTTTTCACTCCATTCGTCTGCGGTGTCGGGTTTTTCCGGCGGCTGCTCGGCGCTGTGATCGGCGGCTGCTCGGGTTTCTCCGGCGTGTTCGGCGGGGTTAATCCAGAGGTTTTTGCGGGTTTCGGTGTGCCTTCGCTGGGTTTTGCGGTGAGTGTTTGTCGGGTTTGTGGCAGCTTTTTTTTTTTATGACGGCCCTGTGGTGCTCGCTGAATACACCGCAGGGTCACCGAAATGGGATCGCCAAATCGCACCTAATTGAGGAGAACGAAAAGTCACTGAACGTGCGGTGACATTTCGATTCTCTATGAATAACCCTGAGTTTTTTAAAACCATGACTGCGGTTTCTTATAGTAGAACTTGGATCACTTTAGTATACTGAAGTTTTTAATGTAGAGCATATATATAGAGATAAATAAAAGTTTAAATGCGTTATTAAATATTATTTGACTGTGTGCAAACCGGTCAGATTCTCTATTTTGTAATTGTTTGCTTCTATATAATATGACTGCTTACAGTGTGGGACAGTACTTAAAGGGATGCTCCAAAAGAAAAATGGGGGACTGGAGGAGTTACATAAAACCTTATTGAGCCTCAAATTGTAACACACTGACTCAGAGGCTCCTATTGCGTCTCTTTTCTTGCTTTAGTTTTTATAGCAGCAAGGATTTTAACATAGAAACTGTAAACACATGTAAACATCCTTAGAAAATAAAACACAGATCTAGACCAGACACTCCCACATTCTCTAGTCCAATCACTGTGTATCTCCTCTGCCAAAGCCCCTTGCTCCACTTCCTTTCATCCTCTTTTCCTGCTGCTGGCGCAGAGAGATAAATATATGGTTTTTACTCCTTGTGGGTTTTCTCCTTTTAGACTGTTTTTGACGCTACGCCCCGGCTTCAACCGCGGCGTTCGTCTTTAATTACTAGTTTATTACATCTGGGTTTTCTTATTCCCTTCTTTTACTATTGTATTTTAGTTTTAAAGTTCGTTTTTCTCCACGATGCGTTTACGATAGACAGAACTAAGGCTAGGGACAGATGAGCGCATTTTCTGCAGCCACCGTCAAAATGTACGTCGATGCGTGCGCACGCATTTTTTCACGGAATACGCTTAAGTGGTCAGACGATGCGCAATTCTGGACGTATTTCATGACGATGGGGTGAAAAGAAGTCTAGGGAAATCCGGCTGTTTGAACGTTATGTAGGCCGCACACTAGCAGCGTCTGACGTCTCCTAATCACGCACACACGCTGCCATGCGGCCGCAGCGCACTCTGTACGTCTGTAGCAGCGGTTTCACGTTCTGATAAAAATGCGTTCATTTGCTGGTTGCGTGGTGTCGGCGCACTTTCGTACGCACGTACTGCGTATATTGGCCGTCATTGGCCGTTATGTGCTGCTACTGCCGCCGTGATTTAGTGCGCCTGCACGCGCGTTCCGACTGCCCCACTCTGACCCTAGCCTTAGTCTTTCCGGCCACGCACCGGGTTTCCCACACATGCGCAATATATTCCCGCGCTTATATCCAGCTTCTTCACTCATGGCTCCAATACACTGCTGCAATGCCGCACCAAAAGCCTGCTCCTAAGCGCCCTTCACCCGAGGCAGATTCGGACTCCGGGGAAAGCTCCGGTCACCAATCGGAACCTGAGGAACAGGTTGAGATTAATTCCCCCCAGATGGTAGTAACTCCCCTGTTGCATACCCCGGCCATGCCTCTACTAGATCCAACTATTCAGGCCTCCATCCATATGGCCGTATTCAATGCGGTCACAGCACTGTCCGCTGATTTTAAAAATACACTGGCTGAGGCCATAGCTACTGCACAGTCTGTACCACCGGTCTTACCGGATGACTCCTTGGTCAAACCATTCACTATGGTGAGGCCCCCTGATACGCCCCTGCCAAGTGCTGTGGGCAAAAAGTCGGTTAGCAAGTCCAAAAACAATCAAAGAAGGGATGGCAACCCCGCAACACTGCCTATGGTCTTTCTACCAACTCAAAATCTCGCAAAAGAGCCTAACCATGCCGGGCACTTGTGGCGGATACCGTAAAAAAAGCGAGAACACCTGATTCCACTCCGGATATCGAGGAGGACCCAGAGAGCGAGGATCTCGATCCGGAGTCGGATGACCGTGAAACAGTTGATGCTCTTGACATTCACTCCCCAGAGGACGATACTTTAATTTCTGAGGCAATTTTTCCCTCATCCACTCCGACCACGGAGATGATATATAACCCCATGGGAAACCCCCTGTTTTGTCCCGAAGACCTCCAACAGCCGAGGTCGAAAGAATGGTCACCCCCAATTACATGTGGCTAAATATGTGGATGTCAGAATCCGGAAAGCCCTGGATAAAAGGTACACGGGGTAAAATGAGAGCAGAATGCCCTCGCCCTATAACAGAGGGCAAAACCTGTCTCACTCCCGAAATAGATTCTAGTTTCAACAATATATTGAACCCCATGGTCGTTCAGCCAAAAAAGGCATAGACCACACTTTTCGCATGTGTCAGGACAAGGTCCTGGATACAGTGGGCCCTTTGACCCGTTTATTGGATGCAGCGGAGACTGCACATTTAAATAATACCCCACTCTGCCCTACGGCAGTATCAAACTGGGCACTCAGATCCCTGAGTTTTCTCTGAAATGCCAATTTCGCCCTGGCCATTGAGAGACGTAGGTCCATTCTTTTAAAGGTGGACCTTACACTTACTGCCATTGGTGGGAAAGGCAAAAGGTTTTCTGTTCGGAAAAGGCTTCCTTAAGGATATGGGAGAGTACACTGGAGCCTTTAACCAAATTGACAAAGTCTCTCTTTCCCTAAAAAAGATTTTCCCAGGCCAGGGTCTCTTGGGCGGCCAGTAGGACACGGGGTCGTGCTACTGGCCGCGCGGGTTTCATCAACTCTACCCGTCAATCATCAGGCCCCAATACCTCTGGCTATTACTCTGGTACCAGCTCTGGCTACAACCAGAATCTGCAGCCCCAATTCTTTCCCTCAAGGTCTCGACCATGGAGAGGACGAGGTTTCCGGGGTTACAGAGGTTCCTACTCCACTAGGAGACCCTCAGGTGAGCACTATGTTACTTCCTGCAAGTGTTATTTGAGTAGGGGGCTGCCTGATCAACTTTTGCCACAGATGGGCAACTCTAGCCTCAGACACCTAGGTCTTATCCACAGTCAGTGCTTTCCATATCAGTTTCACTTCTCCCCCCTTCCAATCCCGTCCTCCTCCCCCTATACCCCTTTCAAAGGAGGGTGGTCGGCTGATGGCGCAAGAGGTAAAAGACCTATACCGCAAAGGTACCCATGAACGGGCCCCACAGACATCATCGGGCTTTTTCAGCAACCTTTTTCTGGTGGCAAAAATGGGAGGCGGTCTACGCCCGGTAATAAATTTAAAATCCTTGAACGAGTACGTGGTATACAACCACTTCAAAATGGAGGGAATTCACTTGTTGCGCGACATATTACTCTAGGGCGATTGGTTGGCAAAGATTGACCTACACAATGCTTACCTGACTGTCCCCATTGCAGAAGAATACCACGATTTCCTTTGCTTTCAGTGGGGGTTGTCGACCTGGCGGTTTCGCTGCCTCCCGTTCGGCCTTTCTTCAGCCCCTTGTTGCTTCACTAAGCTCCTGAAACCGGTTGTAGCGGATCTCAGAGCAAGAGGCGTACGTCTAATCATATATTTAGACTACATCTTTCTGATGGCCTCTTCCCCTGTGCTCCTACGAACTCACATACAGTGGAGAGTGTCTCTATTACAAGAACTAGGCTTTCTTGTCAATGCAAAGAAATCTATCCTCACACCGTCTGCAGTATTGGAGTTCCTGGGATTCATAGTGGATCCAAGCTCACTGTCACTCAGTCTTGCATTTGTCTTCAGGAAGACTATCCTCAAAGAATCTCGCACACTGCTCAGACAACACCGGGTGGTCCTTTGGGATTTAGCCAGGATGGTAGGCCTCCTCTCAGCTGCCAGATTAGCAGTCTGGCCTGCACCCCTTCACTATCGGGCCCTCCAACGCCAGAAGGCCCATTTCCTCCGGATGGGGAAGATATATTCAGATCTCATCCCAATAACCCCGGAGGCTCACTCGGATCTCAGTTGGTGGATCCAGAACCTCCGGTCCTGCAACGGGAGACCCATCATGCCACTAGCCTCGATTCTTACGCTTGAGTCACATGCCTGCCTTACATGCTGGGGGGCTCCCTGCAGACCGTTGGAGATAGGAGGCCGCTGGTTTCCTCAGGAACAGTTGATGCACATCAATGGCCTTGAATTACTAGCGGCCCTGTTCGGTCTTCAATGCTTCGCAGCGAATTCCCGCAATTGCAGTCTATTGTTAAAGCTAGACAATTTTCCGGCGGTCCGTTACATAAACGGCCTCGGAGGTCCTCATTCGAGCCTACTGACCGCTCTGGTTTTGGGGATGTCCATGCCCTTGATTTTCAGGCCCGATCTTTCGTACCTGAGGGTGTACGCAGGGCGGCCCGACAATGGTGCAGAGCGGAGCAGCGGCGCCAGGCGGCAGAAATTCGGGGGTGGCAAATTTCAGCCCCCGGCACCGCAGCTGCGCTCTGCACAAAATTTTTTTGCGGCGGCGGCAGATCGTGCGGCCGCCGTGTTCGTTCCTTCAACGAGCGGCAGCCGCATGAGTATCTGCCGCTCGCCTGAGATCCATCCGCCAGCCTGCCGCAATTGATATCACGTGATCTCGTGAGATCACGGCAGGCTGGAAGGTGGATCCCAGGCGAGGGGCAGATACGCACGAGGCTGCCGCTCATTGAAGGAAGGAACGCGCCGGCTGCACGATCCGCCCCTCGGAGCCTGGGCCGGCAGAGGTGAGCCTGGGGCAAATATATCCATGAGTGAACCTGGGGGCAAATATATCCATGAGTGAGCCTGGGGGCAAATATATCCCTGTGTGAGCCTGGGGGTAAATATATCCATGAGTGAGCCTGGGGGTAAATATATCGATGAGTGAGCCTGGGGCAAATATATCCATGTGTGAGCCTGGGGGCAAATACATCCATGTGTGAGCCTGGGGGCAAATATATACATGTGTGAGCCTGGGGGCAAATATATCCATGTGTGAGCCTGGGGCAAATATATCCAAGTGTGAGCCTGGGGGTAAATATATCCATGAGTGAGCCTGGGGTTAAATATATCCATGAGTGAGCCTGGGGGCAAATATATCTATGTGTGAGCCTGGGGCAATATACCCATGTGTGGGCACTGCTGGGTATGTGATGCTGGGCACTGCTGGGTATGTGACACTGGGCACTGCTGGGTATGTGACGCTGGGCTCTGCTGGGTATGTGACACTGGGCACTACTGGGTATGTGATGCTGGGCACTGCTGGGTATGTGACGCTGGGCACTGCTGGGTATGTGACACTGGGCACTGCTGGGTATGTGACGCTGGGCACTGCTGGGTATGTGACACTGGGCACTGTTGGGTATGTGATGCTGGACACTGCTGGGTATGTGACGCTGGGCTCTGCTGGGCATGTGACGCTGGGCACTGCTGGACATGTGAAGCTGAGCACTGCTGGGTATGTGACGCTGGGCACTGCTGGGTATGTGACGCTGGGCTCAGTTATATACACCTCACATTACTGTATCACAGAGCTCAACAGCAAGAAAATTCTAATGTATGGTGTGTATGAGTGTTTGAATTTTATTGCTGTGGCGCACTGTGATACGGTCATACACGCTGCGTGTTTTTTTTGGGGGGGCAGCATTTCATCCTTCGCTCCAGGCAGCACAATGTCTTGGGCCGGCCCTGGGTGTACGGTTCAACATCTCCCGCCATACAAAAACTTCTATTTCATCTGTCTTCTATCCTGCCTTTCCAGACTCCCTGGGTCTGTGCCCGGTACTGTGTTTGAGGGAACATGAGTCACGCACTCTTCCCCTATGCCCCACATCTGTTTCTCCACTATTCCTTTCTTTCAAATCTCCACATGCTGCAGTGGGATCTACTACACTAGCCCGTTGGCTTAAGTGGTTACTTGCCTTAGCGGGTGTGGATATATCAGTGTTTGGGGCCCACTCGGTTTGCAGTGCTATGGCCTCTTCGACCATAGGAGCGGGGTGCCGCCTAGATGATTTACTTAAGGCAGCGGATTGGTCTAGGTTAGTCTACATTTAAGACTTACTATTTCAAACCGTTAGTTCATTGGTCCACACTTTTGATGGACAAGCTTTGAACTCGCAATAGGAGCCTCAGAGTCAGTTATGTTACAATTATAAATTTTCCTAAGTATGAAGGGAAGTTTGAATGGTAATAATAGACTCAGAATGAAATCCGCGCGGCGAGTATTGCCCGCCTCACCCTCCCTGGTTCTAGGGTGTCGTCCCAATGTGGTTCGGGTTTCCTGTTGCCGTATATGTATAGTATGATTTCACTGATTCCCCACGTGCTTCTGTTTTTTTCCCTACAGCTAATTGAGCTTGGATGTCGTGATGTTCCTCGCACTTCGCTGATGTTTCTGTTCCCCTACGTCTCCGGTACCCGTTGGTGCTACACCTTTACGTTCCTCTCCGATGTTGAAAAGTTTGCTTATCAGTTTTGCGGAAAAGAGGATGAATGAAGTGGAGCAAGGGGCTTTGACAGAGGAGATACACAGTTATTGGACTAGAGAATGTGGGAGTGTCTGGTCTAGATCTGTGTTTTTTTTTTCTAAGGATGTTTACATGTGTTTACAGTTTCTATGTTAAAATCCTTGCTGCTATAAAAAATAAAGCAAGAAAAGAGACGCAATACTCGCCTCTGAGTCCATAATTACAATTCAAACTTCCCTTCATACTTAGGAAAATATAATTTAAGCCAGTGTGTTACATTTCATATATATCTTTTTTTTATACAAACATATAACATATACAGTAAGAGAATATGCAAATTACACAGTATTGCCTAGTTTCCTCCACTACTACCAGTTTCTTCAGCTTCAACTACATAGAACAAAAATATATATACACACCTTACACACTAACTATCATATGTAAAACTGTTATCTCTTCCTGATATTCCCAGACTTTAGCATTTTTGATTTTTTTCCATTTCTCCCTAAAATCATTCTACTTCCTTATCTACCTCTCAGCTTAAAGATCCATCTTCCCCAGGTTTCTCCCTTCCCTACTATTGGCCCTAACTATCCATATTTGCCTCAAAGTATTTACCAGCTTTATTGCAATAAAAAGGAGAATAAATAAATAAAAATATTTAAATAATAAATAAAGTAAAAAAATAGAAAAATACATAAACATTTATAATTCATATCAGTAAACACCTGCATCCATATTCCCACAAATACATGCACATAGCAAAATCTAATGGCCAATAAAATGTTGTATCCTTAATAATATCTATACCACCAGCCATGGAATTAAAAAGTTATTGACACAGATTCCCCACGGATATACGTATGAAGCAGATCCCTGTATGCAGAGTTACCCTATATTGTCCGATCCTTAGAGTGGTTGGTTAGATAGAGATGTATACAGAAACAAGATATATATATATATATATATATATATATATACAGTATATATACAGTATATATAGTTATGTTTACTATTGCAGAAGCCACTTGCACATCACGGATTTCTATCTCACTTTTTGTCCTCCACCACAACCCTTGTAAGCAATGATTTACTCTACGGGTCCAAGCATCCACTGCAACTGGCCATGCCTAGCTCCTAGCTGATGAGGGTCCAACAAACCCAAAACAGCGCTGTCCTAGGAGTGGCTTTGACCAGTTGCATAAACCTTATCTCTGCTAGAAAGCCATAGTATGGCATAGCATTGATTTTAGGGTTCTGTGTAATAACACACCCAGGATGCATAAAAGTGAGACAGGTGTCATTTGCATATCCTATCCAGAATTCCTTGCTGCATATGGGGAATGTGGCACAGGAGCTCTGAGATACAATTCTTTGAATTGCTGTGATGTGCAAGTGGCTTCTGCAATAATAAACATAACTAATTATAGCGTGGAGGCTTTTTATCTCACTTTTTGTCCTCCACTACACATATATATATATATATTTATTTATAACCAGGGGTCAGATGTCTATATAAACAATGATACAAGATCAGAAGTCAGAACACCAGAGTAAATGAGTTTCAGAGCCAGAGGCCAAAACACTAGAGTATTCGAGTTCCAGAGCCAGCAGTCAAAACACCAGAGTATTTGAGTTCCAGATCCAGAGGTCAAAACACCAGAGTAGTCAATCGCCAGAGCCAGGGGTCAAAAACACTAGAGTAGTCGATTGTCAAAGCCAGAGGTCAAAACACCAGAGTAGTCGATTGCCAAAGCCAGAGGTCAAAACACCAGATCAGTCGATTGTCAAAGCCAGAGGTCAAAACACCAGAGTAGTCGATTGCCAAAGCCAGAAGTCAAAACACCAGAGTAGTCGATTGCCAAAGCCAAAGGTCATACACAACAATAAATTGGTTAAAGAATGTTGGGAGCACTGAGGGAGTGTGAAAACACGACAGCGCACTGACCTGGACTAAGTGAAGGGATAAATACCGGATCGCCGCTTTTTCCGAACGCGCCCCGCCTCTCTGAGCATCACATGATTGGCGCCAGCATGCATTGCATCCGGCGCTCGGCCAGCGAGCAGCGTGGAGGAGGCTGCTGAGCGCAGGAGGTACGTGACAATTATTAAAGCTTTGTCTTCCACTATGTTGATCCACTCTTTCCCATAAGCTATATTTCTATGATTAGATAGATATTGTGCACTAATACCTCTCTCCATTTTACATTGAAATAATAATTGTGTTTTTATATGATATCAATTAGGAGTGTTCACTGATTTACAATTTCTAGCAATTGCTAGTTTTACGGCTGTTAGAAAGTGAATTATAAATTTTCTTTTCCGGATGGGAACATTAGTAAAATACATTTCATATATATATATCAATCAGTCTTTGCTATATTTATTTTTTTTATTATTTTTTCCATATTTCAGCAACATGTGCAATATTTAATATCTATATATACAGTATATATATTTTTTCTTATATTTTCTGCAACATAAAATCTCAACAATACAATATCCACACGTAAAATCAATTATCAGCAAGCAAAGATATCCCTTACAATAATTAAAACAGTATATACAGTACTAACCTTTCCCACACAGATTTACAATGCGTGAGAAATAACCTATTAAGCTAATATAATGTAATGTTGCATACTTTTTTTGAACTGTTGATATTCGATCCTACTCATCTGAAATATAAAAAGTGTCTGCTGTGTGAAGGATATATGATATTTCTTCAACTGAGTTTTGATTTTGTTTTTCACTAAAGCCCTTTTCCTCAAAATAGGGACCCTGTTCTGACCTTGCTATTATAGGTACATCCATTAACATAAGGACTCCAGCAACTTGCTGCAAGTCTTGCGTGTGGCTCGGAACTAATGTCGGGTTACTGTACATGAATGACTTCTTGCCAAAGCCAAAGGTCATACACAACAATAAATTGTTTAAAGAATGCTGGGAGCACTGAGGGAGTGTGAAAACACGACAGCGCACTGGCCTGGACTAAGTGAAGGGATAAATACGGGATCCCTGCTTTTTCCTAACGCGCCCCGCCTCTCTGAGCATCACATGATCGGCGCCAGTGTGCATTTCATCCGGCGCTCAGCCAGCGAGCAGCGTGGAGGAGGCTGCTGAGCGCCGGAGGTACGTGACAGTTATTAAAGCTTTGTCTTCCACTATGTTGATCCAGTCTTTCCCATAAGCTATATTTCTATGATTAGATAGATATTGTGCACTAATACCTCTCTCCATTTTACATTGAAATAATAATTGTGTTTTTATATGATATCAATTAGGAGTGTTCACCGATTTACAATTTCTAGCAATTGCTAGTTTTACGGCTGTTAGAAAGT